>JAKUDI010000088.1:0-73852 GCA_022702515.1 Ilyophis sp. 1 JC-2022 | reverse complement strand
TGCACCAAAACACGTCTGAAAGATGACCACAAAACCAGAGGTTTAGCAAGAGTGCTTGGGGGACGGCAGAATTAAACAATCTTTTAACAGAAGGCTTTGATGTGATGACCGCCAGTGAGTCAAAGCCGGAACTGGTGATGGTGACGAAGCAGATTCTGGTCTAGCCCTATTTTTATACGGTCTATGGTCTAGCCTCATTCCAAAATTGAATGCACAAGCAGCACATATAAGCACCAGCGACATGCTCAACATTACTTTGATGTAGTCAAGATCACCTTCAAAGATTGAACAATAGATTCCAGATCATTCCCAACTCACATCACCTCTATCATTTTCACTCAGCTCCATTTATATATCATATATATATATATATATATATATATATATATATATATACTGCTCAAAGAAATTAAGGGAACACTTAATCAACACAGTATAACACCAAGTCAATTCTGGGATATCGATCTGTCCAGTTAGGAAGCGTAAACACTTGTGAATCAATTTAACCTGCTTTGGTGCAAATTAAAGTGACAACAGGTGGACAGGAGAGGCAACAGCAAGACAACCCCCAAAAAGTAAATGGTTTTGCAGGTGGTGGCCACAGACCATTTCTCTCTCCTTATCCTTCCTGACTGATTTTTCTCTAGTTTTGCATTTTGCTGGTGCCCTTGTCACTACTGGTAGCATGAGGCGGTACCTGCAGCCCATTCAGGTTGCACAGGTAGTCCAGCTCCTCTAGGATGGCACATCCATACGTGCCGTCACAAGAAGGTTTGCTGTGTCTCCCAGCACAGTTTCAAGAGCGTGGAGGAGATACCGGGAGATGGGCCATTACACGAGGAGAGCTGGACAGGGCCGTAGAAGGGCAACAACCCGGTATCTGCTCCTTTGTGCGAAGAGGATCAGGAGGAGCACTGCCAGAGACCGACAAAATTACCTCCAGCGGGCTACTCGTGTGCATGTTTCTGACCAAATTGTCAGAAACAGACTCCTTGAGGGTGGTATGAGGGCCCGTCGTCCTGTAGTGGGACCTGTGCTTACAGCCCAGCACCGTGCAGCTTGATTGGCATTTGCCAGAAAACACCAGAATTGGCAGGTTCGCCATTGGCGCCCTGTTCTCTTCACAGATGAGAGCAGGTTCACACTGAGCACATGTGACAGACGTGAAAGAGTCTGGAGAAGCTGTGGTGAATGTTATGCTGCCTGCAACATCATCCAGCATGACCGGTTTGGCGGTGGGTCAGTGATGGTCTGGGGAGGCATATTTTTAGAGGGCCGCACAAACCTCCACTTGCTAGCCAATGGTACCCTGACTGCTGTTAGGTACCGGGATGAAATCCTCAGACCCATTGTCAGACCTTACGCTGGTGCAGTGGGCCCTGGGTTCCTCCTGATGCAGGACAATGCCTGGCCTCATGTGGCCAGAGTGTGTAGGCAGTTCCTGGATGACGAAGGCATTGATGCCATTGACTGGCCCCCACGTTCCCCGGACCTGAATCCAATTGAGCACATCTGGGACGTTATGTATCGGTGCATCCGCTGCCGCCAAGTAGCGACTGTCCAGGAGCTCACTGATGCCCTGATCCAGGTCTGGGAGGAGATCCCCCAGGACACCATCCGCCATCTCATCAGTAGCATGCCCAGACGTTGTCGGGAGTAAATACAGGCACGTGGGGGCCATACACACTACTGAGCCACATTATGAGTTGTCATGATGAAATTCACACAAGTTGGATCAGCCTGTGATCTCAATTTTACACCTAGATTTTCGGTGTGATTTTGAATCCAGCCCTCAATGGGTTAATTTTGTTCTCAACGAATTACACAATGTAATCAATAAAGATTTTCAACTTGAATATTTCGTTCATCGAGATCCGCAATGTGTGATTTAAGTGTTCCCTTAATTTCTTTGAGCAGTGTATATTTTTAATATTTGGTCGCATATCCTTTGCATGCCATGAATTCCTGATGTCTGTGACCCAACAACATCAAAAGACTCTTGATATCTTGTTTTCTGGTATTCTTACAAGCAATACTATAACGTCTCTGCATTTGAATGGATCTCTATGGGAATTGGGGGGTGGGACTAGATTTAGCTGTAAATTACACTGGAACAGTATGGAACACATAACTGGCTAAATGGCTCCAAGTCCTCAAGGATCTGACGTATAAAACAAGCCTTAAACCATCACTCTGCTGCCATAAATACAGTAGATATGGATGGATAACTTGAAGGGTTTCTTGAAGGGAGTTCAATAGAAAAATCTGTCAGGAGAAACAACCCTTAAAGTGATCCATCCATATCTACGACCAAATATAAAAAATGATTGCTTTATTCTATATATAAATGCAGGGGTGCCAATAATTTTGGCACATGTGGTTTTGTTAAAAATAATTATTTCTTGATGAGGAATTTTTTTTCTCATAATAAATACATTTCAATTAAAGATTGGATGTTTCTAATTTCTTCAGTGTGAGATGAAGCATATTCCAAAAAAAAGTATAACCCTTTTTACTCATCTTTACCAGGGTGCCAATAATAGTGGAGAATAATGGGTGCCAATAACACTGTATCATGCAAAGGCATATAGAGGCCTCTTGTGGTTGAAAAAAGCAAATGCATGGATGACAAAGGTGGTCCCCAACCTTTTTACAAAGTGAATAACATAATTTAGAGCACATATTTAGATATCCACCGGTTAGAGATACCATTAAAATATTTGCAAACACTGTAACATTTATTTTTCTTCACCAATTGTCCCAGTATACTGCAAGTGATCAGAATTTACCCTAAAAAAAAAAAGATCATAAAAATAAACTATCGCTACATAGATTCACTTTTCTTCTACAATTTTTTCAAACTAGACCCTTCAAAAAATGTGGAAGGGTATGTTAATGTGTACATCTACTCAGTAAACTGCCTAAGATATCATTTTACGAGTAGCGCCCCGATTCAAATGAGCCTGTAATTAAATTTAAATAGGATTGAACACAAATGGCCGTGATTAAGTGGCAATTACCTAAATAAGGATAAGTTGTCATGTAAATTGAAAGTATCAAAATCGCTAGGGCCGTGTCCGAATCAGCACTCTTCACTCTTGAGTAGCCTTGGTGAGTAGACAGGCCGAGAAAGTCGTTGAGTAGGCGAAATGTTTCCAAATTGCATTATACTTGAAACACCCGGATGACACTTTTCAAGAAGTACACAAACATTTTGGTCACATAAATATGACGTGAAGCTTAGTTTTAAAAAAATGAGGCGCAGCTTCGCTGACGTTTTCCTTCAAATACAACAAAAACAACACTTGACATGGCAGCGCAAGGGTGGGGAACGGGGTTGCCAGATCTTGCAAGCCTCCACATTACGGTTGGAAAATAGTATGGCGGATATTTTCTGCTAAACAGTGCACATTAAACAGCACACTTCTGCCAGTGCACTATACACAGCAGACAGGGCGCAGTAGATTGGGCTCTGATTCAGACACAGCCTAGAATTAGAAAGAATGGGCCTCATTCATGAAGCTTTCCTAAATATACGCGTACATTTATGTACGAAGGGAGTTGTTACGAAAAATCTACGCCGGATTAATTCCACCGTGTGGAAAATGTAGATTTTTTTGTATTCACGTACGATGCGTGTCCACATTATTTTGTGATTAGCATAAATCCACACCAATGAACTGTCTTACATGGAGGCTGTCACTTCCATTTAAAGGTCCATAGCTAGCCAGAATGGCCCAGAAAAAGCTATGGAAAGAATTATTCTGACACTGAAATCAAAGTTTTATTAGCAGATGTTCAATAAAAAAAAAATGTGTTTAATATTGTCAGTACCGGCATCATGAACTGTTAAGTAAAGGCCTAGCAGGATATAACATATACCATCAATACAAGCACATTGCTTTATCGCAGCCTGGAAATAAATGAAACGTTATTCACTTTTGTAATTCTGTTGGGGTTCTGTGCATGCGAGTTTTGGTTTGAAATCGGGTAATCACATGGGCTACCTTATTTTAGAATCTCTCTGGCGCATTCTAATTGCGGTCACAGTGATGCGCGTGTCCCACACAGCTCAGGTTTTACTGGGATATAGCCTGCTGGCTACATTCTCACCGGTTAAAAAAAACTTTCACTTTTAAATAAAATTTACCCGGTTTACCCCCTGAACGCCAGATGGCGTTTCACCAACTTTTCAACAAAAACGTGCACTGGGGTGTGCAGTCTATGGCACCGATAAAAACCCTGCTTTACCTCCACCTGGCTTTGCATCTTGTAGGGGAACTGGATGTATGCTGGCATTAGCTGGATTAAGCTGTTGACCACAATTGCAACCCTGGCTAGACATGTAAGCCACTTTCAAGCAAATTTAGTGCATTGGTTAAATGTGTGTTTTAATTAGCATAGTCTATGTAAGGTCATGTAGAATTTCAATTTTCAGCAATTTAGAAAAAATAGTAGAACGCTCCCGTTCATTAGCCTACGTTATGAGTCTAATTAAACAGCTTCATAGCCTACAAATGATTAATAGTCTGAAAATAGTAAAATCTAAAGTGTTTGCTTTTTACAATCATAATGTATTACGTTTGCAATGTGTATTTCAAAGGCTACATTTAGTCTTGTGAATTTAACAAAAAATAAAAATAAATTAATATTCTAATTATCACTCAGAAGCTACATTTACTGCCATTCTGAATTTACGAACGAGGTACGCGTGTTCCGGAGCAGGTGTAAATTTTGTTCGGAGGTACTAACAAATCTCAGATACGAAAATGTTGATGAATACCAAAATATGGGAAAAATTGCAAATACGAACGATTTACGTACAAATGAATTCTGCTCACGTTTCATGAATTAGGCCCAATGAGTGTATTATATGACATTTACACATGTTAGTCATTTAGCAGACTTACAATAAGTGCAATATTGGAATATTGGAGCCAAATACACATGATCATGTTTTGTTTTATTCATGTATTTATTTATTTTCATTATCTAGTGGCATAATACAATTAAGAGACAAAAAGAATCACGTAGAAATACTGAGAAACATGAATTACACAAAGGCTAAATATTTCATTTAAAATGTAATTTTGTATTATTCTGTAATTGCATCAAGGATAATTTCTTTGTTCTCGCAAAAATCACCAGCCGACAAGTGATATTCTGCTACTGGAAAACATTAGTGCATCACTGACAGGTCAACATGAATAATGCTGAACAGAACAAATAAATGTGTGTCAAAGCCATGTGAATCAGTGTGCAAACGTGTGTAATTCGTTTTCACTAAATAACTCCCTGAAATGATTCAGGAGCCATAATGGGGTGTTGTTAATTGTCTAACAGGGGGCTCCAAGAGGAGACTTATCGGCACCTTGCAGCTAGAGAACGGCATTATAATCTATGAAACCCATTTACTCAAAAAGACATGGCCTTATTTATGAGCACATCTGAGGAGCATTCTCCCCTCAGCTCTTAACTGCAGAACAGTAGATCTGGAACTTTCTGAGCCCATGACCCACAAATGAGCAAACACATTCTGTGACCCTTTTCCTTATTAAAATGTAGCCTGACATATGTCCAAATATGGAATTAAAATATTTTTAGCTAACTGACACTGTAATCAGAACATTGTAGTAAATTTCACTGGTGTGTAGGTGGGAAGTGTATTCCACTCAATGTATTCCATTCAGTTACTTTTTTGATGTGTATTTTGTGAAAAAGTCTCCCACGAACCAGTGTGTAAACCACAAGTCCAGTTGTTCTATATGAAGGCATGCTACAGTTTGTCAAATAGCTTTATTGCACTCAGATTGGTTCTAGCAAGAATTAACCAATGTTCAATTATAGGTCAGTGGTCGAGTTGACTTCACTTCTAGCCTCCAAAGATCATGATTAATAAGTGACCAACTGACAACTGACAATAACGGACTTATCTCACGTCAGAGTTAAAATGGTCAGGCTCAGAGTACCAGAACGTCATCACGAGCAGCACAAATGAGTGAAGATAACCTGCCCTGAAGGCCACCCTATGTACCTCTCCTTGGCTCACTCACTTGCTGCAGTTGATGATGATGTCCTCGGGCCGGATGCGTCGTTTCAGCATGCCCATCTTGGGGTGGTCCCCTCGCCCACGGAACAGACCCGGGGGCTCGATACGAAAGTTCCCAATTCGCTCCTTGTGGTTGTCCATCATGCAGAAGCCGTATTCCTGCAGGACACGCTCGTTCTCCTCCTTGTTTTTCTACAGGCCACAAAGACAAATAAAACAGCAATGAAGCACGACCAAACGCTTCATTCAAAATCAGCCCGCAGCTGATCTTTTGTGTTTTGACGGCTTCACACTCCACATGCGCCAAGAGAAGCAGCCCTCCAGGATTTAAACTGAACCGGCAGGTCAACTGCTCACCAGCTTCTCCTCTTTGGACATCTGCTTTCTGGCCTCTGACTGGGCTTTGAAGTAATCACTCATCTCTGTGAAGTCACACTTGTTTAAGTCACTGATCTTCGATTTCTCCTCAGACGTCATTTCCTGGAGAGTGGGGCCAAAGCAGCAAACAAACAAACTGATTATTAGTCAGTAAAATTTCACTAAAAGATCCCTATCCCTTTAGTATAGCATGAATGCAAGAAAGTCCTCAACCGCCAATGTCAAGTTTTATCTGGAAATGCATGAACAAAATAACTAATCTGTCATTGATTGTTAAACCAAACCATTCATAACAATTTCGTGAGAACGCTGACACGACCAGGACATGACCAAAACACGACCAGTATGACCAAATTCCTTACCCTCCTCCAGTCTTTGTAGAAATTTTTGCGGAAGATGTCCTTGGTAGTGTACTCATGGTCCAGCATTTTGGCGAAGAAGGTGGCTACTTCCTCAGCTGGTGCACTCAGTTTCACTGGCTTGCCTGAAGAGAACCCAAAATGGGGTAGGAGTGGCCATTTAAACATACAGCTCATCCAGATTACAACACATATCACTCCCGAGACTGTTCAAGAGAACCAATATCATGATAAATGCATTTTCATTAACAAGGCAGAGGCTATACAACTATACTGAGAATCAAACGTAAGTTTAAGTTGTTGATCAGCTTATTTTTCTGCTTAAAAACTGGCCATCAGAAATCATAAGAAAAGCAATAGTCCTAACATGACAGAGGTCAAATTGCTACTCTGTGTGCAGATGAGTAGACTGTGCTGCCATTATCATAATGAAAGCAATACGAGGGCCTCTATCTGCTGGGGCAATAGTCAGAAATGGGCCATGGTACCAAAACAATGACCCAAACCTTTGAGACTTTATATAACCCGTCATTGTACTGAAATAAATCAGATGTGGAGACGATCCTTTCAACTTAACTAGGCTACACAGGATAACCACATTCAGGATTCTGTGAGAACATTTAAAATATGTACACAGTAGATTTAAATGATTCATGGTTTAATTATAATGGCAAGCATTAAAACACTGAAAATCTCAAGTATTTATAAAGATCAATGTTCTGCTCCCTAGTTTTACACCCAGTTAGTTCATTATAGTGGATCACTTTATATAAGCAAGAAAATAGGAACCAAGCAAAATTACACAAACCAAATGAAATATATAAAAAACATTGATCAAAGAAATCACATTGTACTTTAGATTGAAACAGAGGATCCAATTACCTTATTTTTTTACTATTGGTTATATCTATGGCTTTGCTAAATCTATGTTTATAAAAACTGGCATGTTAATATCAGTAAGCTAGATCAAAAGTTATGCAAAAGTTACAAGCATTTCACAAGAATCTGCATTCTTGATTGTGTTTTACCTGTTTACATTTTACATATTTTACAAATTACAATATCAAAAATACGGAAATACGTACGAGTAGCCAATAGTCCGAATATGTTTACCCTTCATCAATACTTTGACTGGGCATCATTCCAATGTCCAATCAAAGTATTAGCACACTACAAAAGCATGTTATGGGTATGTTTTCCAGACCAGTTAGTTAATGATAATAATTGAATAACTCACCATCATAGTAAAACTTTACTTTGCTGGGAAGCGGTTCATATGGAGACGCAAAAACAGGTCCCTTATGTTCCAGAAACCTCCATTTTGACCCATCAGTGTTCCTCTCTTCCTCCCACCTACAGACCATGGTGAAAGTGAGATAAGACATCAGAGTATCAACAAAGGGTGTTCACTGACACATATCGTTGTATATTAATTGGTGGCCTTTTTACAATTTCCATGGAAGAATGTTCGACAACATCTACATATACTGCACTCCAACTCAAAACAGTAAACAAAAAATGAAGTATTGCGGCCGATTTCTCTCGAATTTGGTAACTTGCTACTTTCTTTTTCAGGTCAAACGCTAAATTGAGATCTCTTTCTCTATAACCTTGATTGATGCAGTAACACTTATACTTACTGGTAATCCAAAGGTCCACTCATCAGTCAATGTCGAAACTAAGCGAGTCAAATACATAAAGTATAGGTTTTAGTGAGTTGTTCATCTTTTGTCTCCTGAATCACATTAGACCTGGGCCAGAGCTAAGCTTCACTGTCACAGTTAAAGTCCCAACTGCCCCTCGCAATCGTACCATTTCCACTTCTCCTCTGGCTCCTTCTTGGCCTTCTTTTTGCCATCGCCTTCTCCTCCCCTCTTATCTTTCATCTTCTTTCTGGGTTTTATATCCTGAAACATCCAAAAGGAAATGAGCAGTTAACTTGAGAAGGGATTCCTTAATCTTCGCAAAGGTAAAATAGCTGATGTGAGGAATAAAAAGAGAACAGGAGATGGCACCATGTCACTTACCTCCTCCTCGTCCTCCTGTTTCCTCTTTTTTGCCTTCTTTTCATTTTCAATCTTAATTTTTTTAGGCTTGAATCCATAACTGTAGGGGACATAGCACATCAGCAGACAACTGGTAAGTATTAGACTGCCAAATCATAAACTTTAATTAATTCAGTCAAATATCATAGCTGGAATGGTATAAAACGGTATGGGATGTGACTAATAGTAGAGGAGTTAAAAACATTTAGAAATCCTAAGAGAAGTACCCTCCATGGAAACATGGAACTCCTAGATAAAGACTTCAGTTAACACAACTACAGGAATATCACCTCAGAAGGAGGTCCACAAAGCGACACCAGACGCACTGGCTGCATTACAATAGTCAAATTCCAGCAAGGAAGGATCCTTTAGATCGCATGACCTGGACATATTCCCCAGACAGCCATGCTAATACCATTTGAATTCCGCATATTAAGAAATAAAGGAGCTTCACGATTCATTTTATCCGTACTTCCACCAAGGATGCTCTGGACTATCCTTATCAGAAGGAAAGTAGTATTCGCGCCCCACAATGCAATGTGGCAAATGTTTACATAAGCATCTGAGTTTTCCAGGACCTACCAAATTACAGAATTCAAACAACAAGGCAAACATCTTCTGAGAAATGCCAGAAATCTAAATGCGAGTCGCTAGTATTGTTGGTTAGCATTGGCTTACAATAGAAAGTAAACAAACAATGACACAATCAGACAATACACCAAATTTATTAAGAGCAAAATTTTGCCTAAATTAAAACGGACGGTTCAAGTGAAATACAGATGGCAATGATACGCCTTTTATAGTAATGTTTCATGAAGTTGTAGTTTGCTATGTTGAACAGTCACGTCGATATCACCCAACGTCGTGCCATGACGCAGGGTAAAGTAGGAGGTTTGAATTCCACAGTAGATGCTAGATTCCTTGTAAATCTCTCCTTCCATCCTTTCCTTGACCCCCGTGATGTTTTCTAGCGAAGTCAAGGGAAAGTTGCAAGGAAAGGAAAAAGGAGCTATTTTTATATATTTTTGACAATCAGAACGTAGCCACTCACTCATCATCATCCCGTTCCCGCTTCAGTGACTTCTCGTGTTTTGGAGAGTGGTAGAAGTCGTCGTTTTCAGGTTCAGACTTGATGCAAGGAGGACTGAGGGAGCAAGAGGGCGATTTTAGTCATTTCGGCAAATGTAACCTAAATGCACAGAATCAGATACAGATATGATGCTTACACCAACATTTCATCTTATCAAGTGACCGTCTTTAAAAGTCTATGTTGGCATATAGGTTTGAAACGATGTGTGTGTGTGTGTGTGTGTGTGTGTGCGCATGATCCAAAAACTCCATCAAACATGTTAAATGACACTGGAGTTTCCAGAGGTAGTCAATGTTCTCACTTCAAACTGCAAAAACGCCAGACAACTACCTGGCAAAGCCGTTTTCCTTTTCTTTCTTGGGTTTGCCATCGACACTAGAGTACTTGCTCTGGGGAAAGGTAGAGACTTTGATGGATCAAAATGAAATAAAAACAGTCCTTCCAAAACCTCTGCCCCTTGTACCCCATCACAGCTTTTCAAAAATATATACTTTTTCTATTTTGAGTAAGCCAATTTGGAATCTGTATAACAAAAAACGGTATTAAAGAACAGTACAGAATAAATAAATTGATAAGAGAAAATGTAGCAACCTCATGAAATGCTGCATGCAACCCTCTTACAGACTGCATCCACTCTGCAGTTTAGCCTTGTCAAATTTCATTAAGATTGATAACTGAGCAACAATATGTCCTAAGATGCTGTGGATATTGACAGAATTCTTATCTAGGAAGCTTACATTTTCATCTCTTCTCTTCTCCTTGTCCTTGTGCTTGTGCTTATCCTTGTGTCTCTCCAAGGCTCCGTCTTTGTGCTTCACTTTGTCTTTGTGTTTCTTTTCCGAGAAATCCTTGTATTCACTAGAAATTGCAATCAAAAACAAAATGGCGCAAAGGAGATTAGTCAGATGTGCTACAGCACACCGATTACGAGGGTAAGCCATGCTGGAATGCACCCCAGAGTCTGACATCAGATCCTGGGATGACCAATAAGGCCGTAGAGCTGCTTGGGAGGGATGGCCTCCATCAGCAGGGTATGTCCATCTCATCACTGAACGCTGGCAACTCTGGCTCACTGGGTGCCAGCTGTGAACGTTGTGCAGTCCGCTGGTGCAGCAACTGCACAGCTGTACTGCAGCGTGAAGAGGAGCGACGGCTAACAGCACGCGTTCCAAGAACATTCAAATTAATAATAAATAAAAAAACACAAAAGCCCTCAGAGCCCAGAGTTGAATATTCTAAATATTCAACTTCATAACGCTGATCTGAACCTGATCTAGACCACACCATTTCAAAAACAAAAACGACAAATCATTTGCAGATGTCATTGGCACAGCGTTACATTCTTGAACAGCCTTGTGACTAAGTATACCAATAGAAGCATACCACTCTGCACATGAATGCTTGCTTGTATTCATGAAGTTTGAGAAGTTGGTTTGATTATGATATGAGCATATGACTGGCATGAAGCAAGCCCACTTGGATTAGTGACCTCCTGGGATCCAGTTCATTAATATTGGGATCCAATATTAATGAACTAGAATCTACCATTCAGAGTGACGACAGGAGACATGAACAATGAGAGTGTGTGTGTGTGTGTGTGTGTGTGTGTGTGTGTGTGTGTGTGTGTGTGCGTGCGAGTGTGAGTGTGTATACGTAGTTGGGGGGGACTGCATCTTTCAGACATTGCTAGCATCAAGCACCTATGTGTACTCGCTCACTTCCCCAGCCACCAGCAGTGTGTACACGGGGGTGTGACCGTGGATAAGCTGAGACAGGCGCTACACGTTACATGGCCTGGACTGAAAACCTGCTGCTCTCCTGCAACCATGTCAGCCACTCAAAGACAACTTCATGCTTTAATTAAATTGCTTGACAGTGGTGCTCAGGGTGATCTCAACTAAAAATATATTCACACAATCATGCGTTCGTCCATTGAAACACGGTGGGAAAATATGGTATGGTGTGGGGTGCTGGAATAATAGGCAGAAAGAGTGTCAGTCTTAAAGGGTAACTGTTACTGATGAATGATTAGGACAGAAAAGAAAGGGGAACCGCATACCTGTTAGTGCACTTGGATTTCTCCCGCTCCTTGTCTTTCTTGTGGTCTTTGTGTTTGCGTTCTTTGTCCTTATGCTTGTCTTTGTGTTTGTGAGAATCTGTGCAAGGAGAAACCCACATTAAATCTTGCCCACAATAGGAAAGACAAGGTAACTGGAGCATTGTTCGGCAAGACAAGAAATCCTCTACAATGCCACAGTCGACAAGGATACAACTCGGAAACAAGACGAGAGGTGGCACAGCAGAGAAGTATGATTTTGCCATGATTTCCTGCAGGTTTCCTCCAATCTGTGACGTCTAACTACAACCCCGCTGAGCAGGATTACAGGCAGGAAGTTGGCAGAATTAAAATGCGGTGCATTTCCTGCCATGTTGATTTTCTCCAGGCAGGCCAATTTAACACACAATCTGCAAGGCAGGACCATGCAACTGCGTGAGTGAATGTGCACGATTGGCCAGATCATTTTTATTTTATTTTTTAGAACCAATCAGATTGCAGGAAACCACTCTCATAAACTGTAACATCCTTCTTTTTTTTTTTTTTTTTAAACATCTGGGGTTAATAAAAGCTCTTCATAACATCCCTGCTCTCCGGCTAGGAAAGACTGACTGGATGACTGGCTGACTAGCATAGGCCACAAACTCAACAAGACCCAGGATCTGACAGCACAGTACTCTGCATCCTCACTGGGCTGTGAAACTAAGCGCTGACATCCCTCTAACGACAGGCAGCTGTCCTCAGCATGTGAGACAGCCCAGTGCTGGCCTAAAACACAAGACCACAGATCCTCCCAAGGGAGACTGAACTGTATTGTGCGTCTCCTCCAAATATGAGAACACAAGTTAGGTGGTGCGTGCAATTTAAAGAGTGGAGAGTAAGCAAGGGAAAATAACATTCTCTTAGAGGCAAAAATTATTAAAATAACAGGCGAATGAACAACAGTCAGTACGAGTAGTGAGATGATCTGTCGTGGAATTGAGGATCACAATCATTAGAAGTTGGCAGTGAAAGAAGATGGATTATGATACGTAAGTAGAGATGTTAGGAAAGTCATAAATGAGAAAGACATTTTTCAGCTGCCTTTTTATTGTGCATGTATATATGGTGTTAACTAAAAAACATTTTCAATTAGCATGCACATGCTACATACACAACCACAACTAAAAATTGTATTGTCTTAGAGGAATATGCCTATGTAGGCTGATAGTATATTGTACCAGAATTTACAACTGGTAAACAATTGAATAAATGTTGAATATTAGTTTTTTTTTTGTTTTTTTTTAAACCCTCAGTCAAACTATGCTGCTTTATTTTTCATATGGTAAAGCGATGTCATAAATGCTAGCAAAGACTGAACTGAATGCTCCATTTGGCATATTGCCATTTAATTATCGGTTCATCTTTAATGCATCCGTGCATGGAATACTGCCAAATTCCAATTCGTCTGCACACGTGCGATTATTCCATCACAGTAAAATGATCCATATCATATAGTAGCCTTAGTATTGGTGTCAGTGGGCTGGGCGTACCATCTCACCCCTGGAAAGGCAGGGATTAATTATCTAATAACCCATACTGACAGTCACTTTGACTCAGGATAACAACTCCAGCCAGTGAAAGAGGTCAGGTTTCTGCTGTGGAAAACCAGAAGCCTTCTCCCACAGTACCAAGCTCTCCCCGCTCCCCTTTCTTCAACACAAGGGCTAACCAACAATTCACTCCATGACTTTTATCAAGTTTCCATCATGGCATTGTACGGCATGTGAGTCAAGATCAAAGGAAAAGCATGGCTTCTGCTAAAGGCCCTCATAGCTGCACAATGAAAGCACTGAGCGAATAAGTGACCCAAAGCACAGAACAGTACATTTACTCTATTCAACCAAAGACCAATACGGACCATGGCCATGCTCTGCCTTCCGTATCTATGGTAATAAGCTTTCACCTGTCATTAAAACAACACTTTGGACTTTGCGTGCTTGTGCACTAATGTTTAAAAAATGCAACATCCCAAGAGCTTTAATCAAGCTGTGATGTACAATATTTGATTCTCCGTTGAGATGAAACCTCTTATGTCCCGTCGTGTGTAGTTTTGCCGGTCCTAAAACTGAAGCTCAAAAGTAAACGGCTCAAGTACAAGCGTGATCAGCATTCTGCATGATGTGTCCCACTGCTTTACCGGAGAACGGACAAATTTATAAGCCAACCGTGGGCTTTGCAACTGCTTGTAAGAGATCACAAAGCAATTTATACAACTAATAACAACGGAATGAAAACACATTACATCAACACCTCTGGAGCACGTCTGAATAAAGAGCAACCCAAGTTCAATTGTTCAACTACATCCTACTGTGTGCTCCAAAAGACCAATGCACTCAAGGTAACAAGCATTTTTGTTTTAGATAGAATTTATAAAAAATACAAAGATTTAATAATAACTGTCTGGGCCAAACATGAGATCTATTAAATTAGCATCAGCAGAAATCGTGTTTGTCTGTCCCTGAAATGCAAAATAGTGATATCAAAAATCTGCAACAAACCACAACATAGAGCCATACAATTAAACACAGCTAAGATGTCTACATAGCAAAGCCCAAGCTAAAAATATTAGCATATAGGTTAGGTCATGAGTTACACCAATACCCAAAGCTTTAGAAAATATAATCTGTAATTTATTCAGCTAGCCACATCAAAGATTCATTTTTTCACCCATTTTGTAGTAGGTTTCTTGTATCTTTAAGTAAATGCACTCGTTCCAGCACTGCTCTTCCTAAACTGAGCCAACTCGAGTATTCTCTCCCCTTCTCAGCTTTGATTACATCCTCCAACTCAAAACACTTCAACAAGGCTAACAAAACCTGATGTGGCATTTATTTAGCCATTTAAGCTGATTTATAAGGCAAAGCCTGCCAGAGATGTAAATAGATGCAAATTTAGGATGATTAATTAAAGTGACTCAAAAACAAGGTTATCATTGCAGCCTCACCACAGAACACATCCTGGCATCACTTGGTAATGAGCAAGAAAAAAAACTTTTATAGTGCGCATTAATTGTCATTGGCATAATGGCCGCGTGTAACTTATAAGCTGTTTATGTGGTTGTCGCCATGCAACAGCATAGTCGACGTTCGACGCAATTTGCTTGAGCATTTCAAGAAAGCAACCGTTTTTTTTTTTATTTCACAGGAAAAAAGAAATACTGCCTTTCACTTCTACGTCACTCGAGGGAAATTAAGGATCTTGTTCAAATCAACCCCACCCTTTCAAGCTGGCATAGTTTGGTTCAAGAGGTTTCTGCCAACCTGCCACAGAGTACAAATGAACAGTTGTCCACTGCAGTCCATCAATACAGAAAACTAAAAAGTATTTCAGATGAAGTTCCGTTAGACTAATTATCTCTTTTCTTGACTCCAGACAGGTGTTCTGCTTCTGTTCTGAATTTCCACAATGAGTCCTTTGCTTATTCAAGACTCAAGACTAAGCATGCCACCATCCAGTAATCAGTATTTACTGTCCTTGTCTGCATCCTCATGAACTGTACAAATCTGTGCAGAAAGCTTGGCCAGAGAAAAGGCTGCTATGATTATTCAGAATACTGATTACCATTATTTACCACGCCACTGCTAAAGCTCAAAAGAGAAGGGTGACCAGGTCAAATGGTTTGCAATCAAGTTTTTCTTTTATCGCATCACAATCATTTGTAATTAGAGCCAACTCAAAGAATTACAACCAGATAACAGAAACCTCTGCAGTGTCTGGAGTTAGAACGTAATAATAAATAAAACAAATATGAAGGTGTCTGACAGATGTACAAAGAGGAACAGGAAGAAGATTTACAGAAAAAAACTATTGGAGGACTGGAAAATAAATAAACACGCCTGAAAACTGACAACTGACTTTTTACGCACAAATTGATCATTTAATTTGATCATTCAATTATAAATGGAACATTTTTACATAATTATGTGTCTGCTGGATCGCAGGTCTGATGAGATCTCAGGTAGGACACATCCTCAGAATTCATGTTGCACAACAAAGCCACGTAAATAAGATGACCCAATAATACACCTGTATTCAGTGGCATATTTCCTACTAACAGCGATAAGGGTGCTCTATCAAAAGAGAAGTCCATAAGAACTGGACGATGTTGTGAGTAATGTTGCCCGAGGCAGTCCTCATTAAAACTGGGTTGGAATGTACTTCTATAAGAAGTGGACGACGTTGTGAGTAGTGTTGCCTGAGGCAGTCCTAATTAAAACTGGGTTGGAATGTACTTCTATAAGAAGTGGACGATGTTGTGAGTAATGTTGCCTGAGGCAACCCCCAGGAAAACTGGGTCGGAATGTAGTTTTGGACGAGAAATCACAAGCATATAGCCCATTTGAGGAGATACCAGTTTCTCTATGAGAAAATCACCTTTTATGCCACACAGCTGAAAAAAGACTTGGGAATTCCAAGTAAAAATACACTCAAAGAAAAAACTATGACAAAAAGATCTAGGCAAACATGAGCCAGGAGGCACCATGTTGTAACTTACCATGATGCTATGCAGGTGTATGTGTTATTTGTAACCGTTTTCAATATCATGTAAGGTGACCTTGAGTATGCAGAAAGCCACCAGATAAATAAAATGTATTATTATTATACAGTGAAGGCATACAAAAAATAGCAACTCCAATGAAGAACAACTGCAAAGACCACAAGTGTCTCTATTCGACACATCATAATAAGCTTCTTACACAAAATAAATATCTCAGGATGAATGGCTTTATAATCATATTCACCACTGCTCTATGTTGGTAGTGCAGAATATGTTACCCATCTTATATGGTATTGGCAGCAAACAGGCCCAAAAATATAGTTCACAACACCTGTATGAAAGAGATCCATAAAACTTCAACATGATCTAAAAAGCCGAGTGGATACTGTGCCCACTGGCTTGTATGTAATTATGATAATGATAGAGTAGCATCAAAAAGCTAACAATACTCTAAAGAAGGCATCAGAGAAGTTATCTAAATTATGACACATCCTTGCTTACTTTGGAGTTGGGCATCTTCAGCTGTATGACGTTCAACAACATTATAGGCACTTAAAAGTTAGATCAGATTACAAAGCACCTTGGCCAGGAACAGGGATAGGCAGAGCATGTAGTGCTTATGGTCATTGTTCAATTTCTGCATGTACATTTGACCGCAGATCCACTGTGAGAACAGATCGATCGCCCATCACTCTGCCTCTGTATACAAGCTGCTAAAGATAGCGGTGCTTGCAAATTTCAAATAGCTTCAAATATCTTGAAAATGCCATTTTTTTCCTGTGCCATTTTGGGATTTTCCATGTGGAAACCAACATGAATGATGAAACATGAACCTGAAGAGGACAAAATGTTACTGCTCATCTAAACCGTTTGTATAGACCAGTGTTTTATCCTTTACACCTGCTGTATTCAACTTCTAGTTTAGAAAAGCATTCTGGCAGCAATAAAGTTACACTTAACACAATAAGTCTGTTACAGTAGACATTTGAGTAAAACTCTAAGACTGGTCCCAGCTCAGACCGAGGTAACCTATACCAGGTCGTGGCAAATTTGTCAAAATTTCAAGTCACTAAGGTATATCTAACTCCAGGCTGCCGTATACACTTCACTATAAGGCTCCAAAATATGGTTTTAAAAGCTTTTTACATGCTTTACTTTCAAAGCTTACCACCCTTTATAAATCAAGTTCGGTACACAAACACCACAGCAGCAAGACAATCGTGCTCCGGTAGTTGACGTCACACAATCCCAGCATGCATCTGCCTTGATCAAAACAACGCCATATTGGCAGGAATCTGGGAGCGCCACTGATTCGGCGCCATTCTTTTCAGTTTAATTGTTACTTTCATTTTAAAATGGTAGTTGTTGTGCCCGGGATGTCAGAACAAGAGGGGGCAAGGAAAATTGAGATATTTTTATCACGTCCCAAAAGATCCTGTAAGGCAAAATTAATAGATTCTTGCCATAAAGCGTGCCAGGAGTGAACAGAAGAAAACAGAAAGGCGGGATCCCACTGGCAATAGATTCCGCCTATGCAGTGATCACTTTATATCACGTACAGTATATTCTTTATGTCTTTATCATTTGAGTTTTGCTAAATAGTTTCTAATGATGCATTTCATAGTGTGAACTATGACTAATCCAGCCTTTCTCCATTCGTAGCCTTCCAGGCTTGTGTAAGCCTTTAAAAGATCACTTTAAAGAGTACGTGGAGGAAAAGTTTATCAGGTAGTTAAAAAATACTGGGATATTGCAGGTCAGGAACTTTCTCCCTTTCCACGGCGTTGATCGTTGCACCCCAGGAGCATTGTAAGAGTCACTGATATTTAGTCTGTCTAGCTTGTTAATATACCCATCAATGTCTTGGACTGAAGCTTGTTGTGAACTCACAAGATTTGAACGCAATACTGGCGCCATTCTTTTTCACTCATTTTGTCTGACAGCTTTCCTGCCAACATGGTGGCGTAAACAGATCTAGCCACGTGACGGCCGAAACTCTATATGCACTGGATCACCCACTATACTTGCAACCCAGCACCTTTCTGAACCTCAACATGGTGAGCAAATCTCAATAAGAAGCAAAGGCAGGGAAAACTCAATCACCTTTAAGCATAGATTTCAGGAACAGAAAAAGTCAAACATCCAGTTAACTGAGCTCCAACCTCAACTTTGTTGTACATTTAATTTTGTCATGTAAACTTTGTTTGTGATGATACAAATGAGAAAGAATTAGCTTACAAGTTAACCATTTGTCAACTCATTTACAAGAAGCTTAATTTAAATTTAGGTTCTTGATACCAAATGTTACAGGCAATAAATTAGTGGAAAAATCTAAATTGACCATCAATTTGTTCATCATCCACACAGGCCCCACAATAGCACAATTAATATGCTCATATTTGGAATTTTTAACAGTAAACATAAGTTCAGATTATTTTTTTATTTTTTTAAGGTAAGTAAAACATTTGTGAAATTAATTTTCAGTACATGATGTTAAAGGGGAATCATAACCTCATTCTATATGATCTCGTAAAACTTTATTTTATTATGTTAATTATAAACTATATGTTTATTATGTTAACAAGTTCACTATCTGAACTTTCTACTTAGCTACCAAACACAGATGTGATGCTGAAGCTAGACGATGCGTAAGCACTGCCAGGAAGCCTAACATTAAGAACATTAGTTCCATGACTCCTGATATAATATCAGCCATTGGTTATCCATCAGTGTTACCAGTGCGCAACATTACGCAGTCTTGCAGTTATTATCCAAAGAGAACCCATATTATCCATTAGGGACATCTGTGTGCACACACTTGAGTTAGAATGCCCAACTGCACCACCAGAGGGTAGGACCTAACACAGGACACTGAGTATGGCTAACTGATACACATACATTACAGGCATTTAGCAGACTTACGTTAGCATATTTATTTACATATTCTTTTTACATATTATTCATTTATACAGCTGGATATATACTGAAGCGATTCAGGTTAAGTACCTTGCTCAACGGCAGTTTCCTACCTGGGAATCGAACCTGCAACCTTTCGGTTACAAGGCCAGTTCCTTAACCATTATACTACACTGCCGTGTATGTATACACTGACGCTCAAATATGGCCCAAAGTCAAAGATATGTGGCATTTTTTTGGAACAGAAATAAATTGGTGCCAGTCCCTGCTTTTCTGTATTTAGAAGCAAATGGCCACTCCCTCCTCCCCTCTTTTTTTGGGTCTCTTTACCCACATTGTGATACCAACCTTAAAATATTCCAACCATTTTTGATGACACTGCTGATAGTGAGGTCGTAATTCCTCTGTCCCATAGCATCACATACTGAAAATTCATATTGAATATCATGCACAACTTTTTCCAAACAACCTACATGCATTTTAAGTAATATGATTAAACTGCATTTTAAATCTAAAGTATACAAATGACAACCATGAGCATACCATGGTATTAGCCTGCTTTAATGATTATTCTTTTATTTATTTTATTTTTTTAATGGATGGACAAAATGAATTCCCCACTCATTGCACGCACTCTTATGTCAAGAACCTATGCAATTATAAATCCCATTGTCGTATGGTTAAATTTGGTTCATTTATACAACTGAAGTACACTTTAAATATCATCTGAATTTCTTAAATGGATATGAGTGCCATGACTGAACGTTATTTTTTTAAACTGTATTTTAATTTAATTTTGAAAATTCTAGTTGTATGTGTTAATGGCAATGACAAGCAAATTGTTCACCCAAGAAAAGTGCTGACGCTAAAATAAAGCGGAGATCCTCTGCCCCTTTGACTCATTCTCCCGTGTTCCTCAATAACTTTGTCAATTAGTGGCTCGGTAAGTTTCATTATGACGGTTAAATTGAGCTACTGTACATAACAAAACATCTGCAACATTCCATTTCATATTTTTAGCAATACAATTTACCATGCAACGTGAACATAATAATTTCACACCATAAAGTTCTCCATGACAAGCACCCACCAGAATAACTCTACTCTGCGGTTTCCATAAAACGATTGTAGTTAAATTAAACACTTATTTAGCAATCCTTTTATTTGTCAATTAATTTATCTCCCATCATAATAATTAAAATGGCTTGCTAGAGACCCTGCTGGTATTTACCCTGCAAATCCAAGATGACCAAACCAGATGTAAACATTTGGAATGGTAAAAGTTTGAATCGTAAAGTCAAATGCCAAAATTTCACTTTAAAAAAAATATTTGTATTATTATTATTTAAGATTGACATAATTACAAACCGAACTTTATTAGAAGGTGCGTTGCGTACACCCTGCAATTGAACACATAGCATCCCTCGCCCCTCCATGCTCAGCCTCCATATCACGGCGATCTGCTCTTCGTGTTCTCGGTACTCAGCAGAGGAAAAGAAAATGGCGCAGAGACTAAGTCCTCAACCCCCAAATCACTACTTTCGGCACCATAATACGACCCTTTAACACAACCTCTGAGCACAAATAAGGTAATTTATTTAAAAAGAATGTACGGCTCTACCAGAATCCGTGTTCAGATGTAAATATGAAATGTATTAAGTGCGATTTATAAGCCCTTCATTTGAACAATAGGTGCTTGTGAGCAGAGCAGAAGGGACTTAGTCTCTGGGACGCCATTTCTGTCCTTATAACTAGGTAGCTGGCCACTACGTTAGTTAACGTACCACACTATAGAGAACACGTTAAAAAATTTAAAAACTATTCGGTCAGTATTAACAACCATTCACAGCTTATTGGAGCGGTATATTAAACTTACCATTAAGCCGATATCCAGAATCGCTCTGCAAAAAATAATAATATATGCATCGTTATTCACTAAAGGCAGTAATTCCTCAAAGCACATTAAGTTTAAACTAACGTTAGCTGGCTAGCTTGCCAAGTAAGATAAGGTATGAGAACATGTATTTAAAAAAACACAATATTTTACTATTACTGATAAACTTGTGAATATAACAGCTAGGAACTACTGACTACATGTGGGTTACTCGTTAACGTTAGCTAATTATCATCAAGACCACTGGGTAGTCTGTTTTGCTGTGTATATTTTTTTCACTGTTGTCAGCTAGCATAACGTTAATTGTCTGCAGTTGTGATATGACAAAGCAAAGCTTTATCGACCATGACACAACAAAATATTTCTGAAATTAGCTATATACCTGGGAGTCCTTGTGTCCATGATCCCCACTCATTGTCGGTTTGATTAATTTTTTTAAATAAAATATGAAATGTCTGGGAGGAAATGCCGGCGTGCAGCGGTGCAGCCCGGTGCACAGAATGGAGATTGAAATAGTTGTGTAACATAGACACCGAATTTTCGAGAACTGCGCATGCTCCTGTCCGTTTAAATTTTAAGAAAAAAAGTGATCTGTCCGGTTAAGAACATCCCCGTTCAAAGACGCTCAGGGTTTTTACAGAGTTGGGGACCGCTAGCCATGTGGCGATGAAAAAACGTTACTTTTCGCCTGGGTGTCTGGGAGGGTAATGTCTGACTGCACACTGCAATGTAAAGGACAGAAGTGCTGCAACCAGCTTGCACGAGTAAGATTGTTGGATGACAATTCATATTCAATTAATTCAAATAATTTTGTGTTGACAATTCTGTTTAAAGGCAATCAAGTGACTGCGTTAAATGGATAACTATTACTTTTAAACGTGTTGCAAAGTATTTAGCACAACTCATTTAATGAAACTGGTTTAGTTTTGCACATGCAGGGACACTTTGTTTTGCAATTACAGAAGTGAACATTATTGCAAATATCCTCCTAATATCGTGCAATAAATGTTTGTCCCCTGTAGGGGATATGTGTCTCTGGTCTTAATTTCAAGAACCATATAGGCCTAGTCTACAATGCTGAAACCGACACTTACCTGCAAGAGACATTCAATAAACATACATATATATTTATTTTTTTTAAACTATTTTCACTGCAACATTTGCACTGCTATTTTTTGTCATCCAAGACACTTGTATTATGTAAAAAAAATGTTTTTATAAAATTATTCTTTTTTTTTTGCCAGGTCTAAGGAGGATATTATATTTAATCATTCATTAATATTGATCAAAGAATTACAAGACACAGGAGAACACAAACATGGACATAGAAACAACAATAATAATACAATAAAAATAAACTGATGTCAGGTTTTTGGGGTTGTGGAACTCCTCACAACTCCTTACGTAATACGTACCCCTGTGCGTTGACTCCATTTTACCTGCACCTGACTGGATTCCACCCATGAGGTCTAGGATGCTCTTCTGTTCACATCTGTTTGGCCCAGAACATGTGTGAAATGGTCCCAGTAAAAGAAATAGGCCTATATGTGTTATTACACAGTAACTATTGTACAGATAGCCCGTATGAAGTAAATGACAGCAAATGTTATATTTCTGAAGTTCATGAAGGTGTAAGGCTCATGTAGAATTATGTATGATTTCTTTATTTTGAAGGTTATACCATTAACGCTGATTTACTCCTGGAGGAATTACACAAACTATTTATTTAAATGTTTGTTTTACGATGGTAATAACTATTTGTCTTAAATTTGTTTTCTCTATGTTCAGTTTAACATCAGTAAATCAATCTACCTGAAGAAGTTTATCTTCCTGAAACATTAACACCTTTCCATGGCCTCATTGTTTACCCCTGCCCCTTAACGCAGAGCAGCATTAATCAAATTAGGCGGAGGCCATCCTTCTGTCACACCTACATAGAGATATCCAGAAAGCAGTCTCTGACCACAGTGCAGCCTGACAACAGAGGATCTGAACAAAAGCATAGGTGCCCATAGAAGTTTCCTTTCCAATATAGAGATAGTTACCTGTGCTGCTGCTGCACAGTGGCCAAATAATCACAGGAGTGTTGTTCACAGAGCTTACACTAATTGCTTTACCGCAATTATTGTTGCCTGCCTCTTTCAAACTGCTGTCATTGTATACACCATTCCTGTAACTGACCCACCTCTATGTCTCAACAAACAAAACACCCTTGAGTTACTGCTTCAAAGATTGTGGTTGTTGCTGTGCACAGTAAGTAACAGATACTGACAGTGGGAAATTAGATTCTCTCTTGCTTGTCTTAAGGAAGAGAGAACTTCAAATTAGGAAGTATTTTGAAATACAAAACATGCCCTATACTGGAAACTGCAGATTACTTACAGTACTATAATTAGTGTTTCTAATTTCTGTAACCAAGGTGAACAAAACAACATAGTAGCCATGTGTAAACATCTGTTTGGGTGGTTTACAAACTTATTTAAGTAACATATACTTATGTTTTAATCATCCATTGGGGAACCATGCAGGCATATGTTTTAATCCTGGGTTGCTTCATTTGGAAATAGCAAAGGACACAGTTCAATGTTACATATACAACACTTTTATGTTGGGAAAAGGTTATAACCACTAGGTGTGTACTGAAAATAACTAAATTCATTCTACTCTTCAGTATATTTCAGAGGTTTCCTTTTTCAGTTTCTTGGAAATTGGCAACAAAGAGAACACACATATTTTGCATTAATTCATATTGCCTTCATGATGGTTTATTTGGTCTGATATCCAAAATAAACCTGAAAGGTTAAGACAATGGCAGGTAATGGGTGCGTGGCAGACATGGCATCCTTCATAGTCAAAGTTGTTAGATTCTTTGTAAATAGGCTCCAGAGAATGATATAATGAGGTACACCCATGGGTCATGCGTCTATCTCAACTGCATCCCGTGAGGTGTTTCTGAACTGGCAAGTCACTGCATGCTCACTGAGGAACAGCGTGTATACAGGAGTACCTTTGAATGCAGAATGTGTCCCAGATGCAAACATTGTGCAGTTCAAGAGAAAGCTGAAGGCTCCTAAGGGAGTGCAAGAACAAGTGCAAGAGGAACAATGAGGAAGACCAAAGTGATACTTGGAGTTCTTCCAGATGAATATGGTAAAAACATTTGAGAATAGTAAGTAATGTAAATTAAAATTATTTCAACATTTTTGGTTTTAGAAAAATAAAAAGATAGTATATAAAAGTGGCAGTATAAAAAAAATGCATTCTTAGAACAAATACCTGAATAATTTGGAGACATAAAACTACCAACTTCTTGCAGTCAACCTCCTGAGAATGACTAGTAGGGCCAAGGGTTTTTCCTGAACATGTGATCTGACAAATAACCTGCATTTCAGTCCCCATCCTCAATCCTGAATAACTAGGCATCGTAATAGCAGTAACCAATGGTAATACCACGATTAACTGAGATTAACATACTACACCGATATGACAATAAAATTACACAATTCTCCTTAAATTAAAAAAAAATTGGTGAAAGACATGGTAATAAAATAGATATAAAAGAGTGCATTGTAGTATGCCAAGATGGGGGAGGTGGGGATGGCCTGCTCCTCCAGAGTGAATCATGCAGACATTGTGAAGAGGTTTACGTGTTGGCAGGGTAATGTTTCCATAGGAAATGAATGAGCTCAATTAATATTCAATGGCAATTTTTGCATCTTTAATAGCTAATAATTCATAATCTATAATTAGTATTACGATTCTGAATAGCAGCCATCTGCACATATAGAATAATATGGTATGCGTTTTATGGGTAGCATAAAAACTGTAGGACTAGATGTGTACAAAAATGGGAATAGAATAAGATCTTCAGAAACATGTAAACTAATTAGCTCAAGTATAACCACTCTAAATTGCACACTAAGCTAACTGGCCTCCACCTGTGTAGTGATTCTGATTAGCCTAGGATGAAACCAGCTGTTTATGTAGGCTTCTGTGTGAAATCATACAGGCAAAATTCTAATGAAAATGTACAATGACAATGTAATCTTACATTTGAGTTTAAATTTCCCACTCATACATTCAAATTGTGTGTCAAAATTCTAATTCACCAACGTTGTTTGCATTTCAT
The DNA here is from genome assembly GCA_022702515.1 of Ilyophis sp. 1 JC-2022. NCBI lineage: Eukaryota > Metazoa > Chordata > Actinopteri > Anguilliformes > Synaphobranchidae > Ilyophis > Ilyophis sp. 1 JC-2022. The sequence continues at coordinate 48,396 of JAKUDI010000088.1, read as the reverse complement.
ATACTCGTACTGACATGTCATTTAAACTGAGAATTGCATGCTTTATGATTTGCTTTATTCAAATGATAATGCAAATGGGAAAATTAAAATGTATTTCCCCAAACTGCATGGATACATTTCATGTTATGTAATAATGGTGTCAAAATGATGATTTAAGCATCATACTCTAGTGAGCTATCATTATCAAAGACAATACTACGCTATAAGTAGCAAGATTCAAATGGTTATCCAAATGTAAAGGGGAAACAGCACCTCCCCATCTAGTGCTCTATGTATATTTCCCTAAGTAGTGTATAGGGAGGGAGACTGGCCAATGTGTACAAGTGACAACAATATCCCAAGCTTTTCACAAGTCTGGTCCATCTGGCAGGATGGCAAGTCGGAAACCTACTTTTAAAAAACGTCTCGCTTGAGGTATCCAAAAAAACACTGGATTCACTGCAGATTCTCAGGTAATGTGGCAAAATGTTTTAGCCAAACCAAAATAGAAGTTTTTGACCAAAAATAAAACACATTATGTTTGGCAAAAACCAAATACAGCACATCATCCAGTGAAGTGTGGTGGTGGCAGCATCCTGTAAAACCTTGGTAGAGACCTATCCTATCCGAACTGATGGCAGTAATACAAGCAAAAAGCACTTCCACCAAGTACGGATACAAGGAGGTATTATAAATAGTATTTTTAATTCTCTGAAATGTAGATTTTTTCCCCCACTTGGATATTGTGGTACATCATGTAAATTAAGGTGAAAAAAAATCTGATTTAACATTTTAATTTAAGAATAATGCAATGAAATGCTATTGCATTTCTGAACATGCTGTCAGGATGCTTTGCATGTATCACTAACTTTTTTCATCAGGACCAGCATGGGACAGTGTGTGTGTTCTCAATTTGTCAAGTCAATAGTTGTTCACGGATTACACTTGGGCATCGTCCTTCAGGAAGAAAAAGCAAACCATTTTCACAAATCTCAAACTCAATATTTATTTGCTTAGAAAAGTAGTTAAAAATCACATTAAAAGGTAAACACAAAACACATGGAACTATGAGAACAATAAGGATTTTTGGGCTTTTACGTGAGTTGTGCAAATAACATTTAAATAAAACCACACATAGTTAAATAACGTACTAAAACAAACGGTGGAAACGAAGACTGGATCACCTTGGTGAATGGAAACATAGCTCTGGTTTAGGAACAGTGCAGGTGGTGACAAACGTTTATACAAAAGTGGGAAAAAATGGACTTGGTGGCAAAGCAGAATGTGTTTGGGTGGAGCAGCAATTGAGGGGAACACTCAAAGATCTTGGAAGGGAGGCGGTCAGATTTCCTTGGAGCCAGGCACAGGGCTGAGGTTGAACACAGAATCATAGGCCTCCAGCAGAAAGCTCTTGCATTCTGTACATATGTCCTGGCTGTACCAGTCTCTCATGGCTAAACCAGGCTGGTTGATGGCGTTTGTGACATGAGACTCCAGGACAAGAGGAACCCTTCAAAAATAAAAATCCAGACACACAAAATGAAGAGGAAATTCAACACAGACATATAAACCAATGAAAACATTTATTTCTATTCTACACAATGTGAGGTCCCCAATATGAGCATCAAAATGACATCTGGAATGTGTTCCAACAATGGTACTTATAATAATGGTCATTTCTGTAGCAATGACCTGAATAATGTCCTAATGTCAGCTCAACATTGTATTCTGCTCTGCAGTTTTGGCATGGTGATATTCTTTCATTTTAATTAAATGCTGCCTTGCAATATTCACACATTATCCTGTAAGAGTGCATGTTTACTGTGATGGTGATAAGTTAGGTGAGGCAAGTTAGCCTGAATTAACCTGGTGTGGTCCCAAGTGAAGCGCTCTTTCCAGAAGGTAGACACGTCCTGTTCCCAGTCCTTGTTCAACACAATCTTCTTGAAAAAGCTCACTGGCAGGTTCACACACCACTCGTAGGGCAGGTGCATCTGGGACATGTTACAGGGTGGGGTTGTGTAAAAACAGCCATTCCAGAGGAGATTAAAAGAGCAGCTTTTAACTATAATCATCCCAGCATGAAAGAAGAATTAACTGCACTCTTACCTTAATGCAACATTCAGGGCACACAACCCTGTGGGACAATTAGAATAGAGCTCAAATTCATTAAAAGAAACAGGAGGTTATCAGACAGCCCATCCCAAATGTCTACCAGATGATGCTATAACATTAAGGATAATAGTATTTTTCCTCATCTCTAGGTCTTGTGGCATTGGCTTTCCATATGAAATAGACTGCTCATTTTCTGTCTGTGCATTTCATATGGTAAATGAAAATGACTACATTCTAAATTGCAGAATAGAGAATTATTCTCCAGAGGTCTACAGTCAATAGAGTATATACACTTCTCTTAAAATTAAATTGAAAGTTTCCATGAAAAGGCAACATTTTATAAAATGGACTGGTAATAATGTTGACGGAATAAGTGTACAATTTTATGTATTAATATTAAAGTAGAATGTTTTGAAAAACAACTGGGTATCCCTGTAAACTGGAATGTGCCTTGCAGAGGGAGTTTACCGGTTGCAAAGGAAACAAGTGTTATGCCAGGTGAAATAAAGGCTCCTCTTTGAACAACTTGAACATACCTGCAGAATGGCAACACAAACAAAGTGTCAGTTATATGTACTCAGAAATGCCAGGAAATCACAAAGTCAACTTAAGACACTTCCTCACCCTCCATGTTCTGAATCTGTCACAGTATATAGTTTTCAAGGTCCTCAACTCAATCCTGCGCCTCTTGATGACATCAGCAATAGTAGTGGGAACATTAACCTTGGCACAGCTCCTTTCCTTAAAATACAATGGCGTCCATGAAAATACAGAGGTTGGCATGGCAACAAGACCATTTACAAGTCTGAACTTTATGGAGCCAGCTATACGCTAGTCACCTGCAATTGAGTGGCTGTATTCCCCAACCACACATTTAAATGTTACACAAAATAAATTCAAAAGTGTTATCAAGGTCCTACCCCAGAAATATGCAGTTGGGATTTACACAAACACCAAAACGGTACTCTTAAACTTATGTTTAAACAAGCCCCTTTGGATCACATATTCAGAACGATACATTTTATAAACTCCAAATCTACGCTCTGAAGAAAACTTTATTCAGAACCTATAGAATCCATCATCTTCATACTCTGCTCAAATTATTAGATTTAATTTCGAATTGCAGGGCAACTCATCCTTTGTTGGATTTTAGCCAAACACACTAGTTTGGAGACTTCAATGTGGCTGCCAAGGGAACAGGATCTAGATTTTCTCCTTGATGAGCCACAGAAGGGGTCCAATGGCGAAATAGCAGGAAGGAATTTCAGCTCAGGATCCACTGGGAAAAAAAAATGAAGGGTAATTTTCCCAGGTTATTGATGTTAGAAACAGCATAATGTGGTAGTCAAGGAACAAAGTTTGTGATCAGATGGTTGTATATTCAAAGTTTGAAGTGCTTTAGTCAATGTCCTTCTGTGTTTAATTGTAGAGTGTAAAAGCTACACCACTTCCACCAATCAAGCAACAATGTAATGCAATAAAAAGTGTGGCAGAGGTCATTTTGTACCTCCTGTGTTGGCTGCTTGCAGGAATACTCTCTCTTTGCAAGGCTCCTACCATAAAAAAAGATCATCATTTACATACAATTCCATGAAAAATATTAAATTCAAAGTTTGTTGTCATCACAGAAAGGGGTTAGAACTCAATATTCCTTTTCAGTGAAGTTTGAATAAAATGAGTAACTAGCTACTCCCTTTCCAATACAGTGGCCACAGAACCGTGGCCGTGTCAGAATATGATCTCATCGCCCCTTTGAGGGCGCATGTTTGAGTTAACTTCGTCAAAAATCTCACAAATGGGGGCACTTAAAATCCCAGGATGAAACCCTAATTTCCAGGGGTTTGTTGAAGGGATTCAGGAGCACACTCGTTAGGAAAACTAGTTTTTGGAAAGAGTTTTGCAGAATTTCTTGTGCATAATGCTTGCAAAGTGAGGGGACAGGGCACATAGTAGACAGGGGTCTGAGTGGACAGGGGGCAGGGAACAGGGATCATATTCGCTCACAGCCCATGGCCATGTCCGAATCAGTACTCTTCCACACTGTTGAGTAGCCTTGGTGAGTAGATAGGACGAGAAAGTCAGAGTACCTGAAGATTTTTCAAATTGCAGTATACTTCAAACACCCGGATGACACTTCAAACACTTCCGGGGTTTCACAGAGTACATTCGGGAGCACACTTTTCAAGAAGTACATGAACATTTTGGCCACATAAATATGACGTGAGCTTAGTTTTTTTTAGTTTTTTTAAATTAGGCACAGCGTCGCTGACGTTTTCCTTCAAATACAACAAAAACAACACGTGACATGGCAGCGCAACAGTGGGGCACAGGGTCGCTCATTTTGGGACTACGTGAGTACAATGTGATTTTAATTCAATGTTAAGCTTACCTGGCCACAGTATAGAAAAGCATGCGTATATCGAACTGAACGTAAAACAAATACTTTCTTCAGGATACTGCTGTCGGCCGAGCAGTCTCACGGAGGGGGGTAGTAACCGGTATGCGTGAGCTAGCGTGGAGCAGGTATTTTGACTGTTGTTGAATCTTGTTTTTCTTAACTTCTTTATGACATTGTAATGTGAGGATTAATGTGGAGTAACTTCTTGTGATTGCATAGTACGATGCCAGTTGCCGGACCGAGGTCCCGTGTTGCCTTGTAGTTAAATTGCAAACTGTGTATCGTAGCGAGGTGAGTGTACACTGTAAACGTTATAATCTACTATATGGTTTATTGTGTATTAAGTTGTCCGGTATAAAACGCATGATATGGGTTTAAAGGGAATCTTTTGTTTGTGTCAACAGTACCCGTTGATGTGGAGCAAGCAATCTGCTCCAGTCCACTGTAGCCTATTTAATCTGAATGTAACGATAGGTGAACCCCAAAGCACTATTGCACTTTAGGCATCTTGTATAATAGGGTCTGCAATGTTGTGAGAATCCAGTGTTAAACTTCTAGTTTGTGTATTGTAAGAAAACGACTATCTTTTTAAATTGTATAAATTGTAATAAATAGTTTTATATATAACTTTCTGTTCCGACTGCTGATTAGTTAAAAGTGTAAAGTTACTGTTAAGTAATCTTGTCACCAAGACTTTCCCGCCAAATGTCAACTCAAAATGAGCCCAAATTATAGACTATTTTTAACCGAAACCAACATATTTTATCATGTTTTACTTTTTAAAATAAGTGCATGCTTTGCGATTTTTCATTTTTACCCGTGACTGCACTTTGAAAGTATCCCAATTTAGCTGTAAAACCGCAGACATGGCAACACTGGTGGGACGTCTTGTGACCTGCTTACGACACTTCCGCAGTGCGGTTGGAAAATAGTATGGCGGATATTTTTCGCGGACTGCTAAACAGTGCACATTAAACAGCACACTTCTGCCAGTGAACTGTACGCAGGAGACAGGGCGCAGTAGATCGGGTTCTGATTCGGACACAGCCCATGTCAAGGTAGTAGATGGCCCCTTCCACGATAGACAAGTCAACAGGTCTGCAAGTAGAGGATCTCACGTTAGGCTCCACCTCAGTCTCCACCTCCTGAAGGTCAGGTGCTGAAATGGGGCTGAACAGGCAGGACACGTCTTCAGTGGTGTCCTCACAGAAGGGAATCGGACAGGACAGGGGTGAGAAACACTGATCTACATTGACAAGCAAACATGGGATGGGGATTGGGATTGGGAAATAATCAATGTCACTCATGTGCCATCAACATCTGTATAATAAACACAGGATGGAAACAATATAACACTTAAAGTACCTTTATAAGAAAACCTCTTTTTGCATGACGACAAGAGTTTCAGTCGATCAGCTGTTCGGATTTCGTCCATCAGCAGCTCATGGAGACTGGCTTCTTCTCTAGGCCGTGTCTTTAGTTTCCGTTCTGAGGCCTGCAGAGGATGAACAACCAAAACAGAAATGATCTCTAGCCAACACATGGATCATTGCAAGTGATCACACAGTCCTCATTGCACAGAGTATATAGGGCAGGTGCACCAAGGCGGGAGCTAAAGTGAACGAGTTACCTCCTACTCACAGTAAAGACTGATATCCTTTAAAACTCACAGGTTTCAACTGAGGCCTCGAGGAGATGGCCTTCAGGAGAGCCTCATTATGTCCAGACATGTACGTTTTGTCAAATGTCTGGGTATGGAATAGGGAGAGAATACAATGTCAGGCAATACAATAATGCAACATTCAAGAACATACGCATCAAGCCATCAGTGCTGTGCCTTCGGTCAATAAGTCTCATTAACACAACATGCAATAAGCTAAAGATGAAAAGATGGAAACATGCTGCATGAGGAATATCACGTGAAGGGGAGTAAGGGCAGGATCCTCTCCTCAGTTACAGCTACAACAGGCCTCAATTCCAACAGAGCCCCACATGAGACAAAGAATCCACTGCCCAGGAACACGGGAAAAGACAATAGGTGCCTCACCTGGACTTTGCGGAGCATGTACCTCTTGAGGTTTATGTCCTTCAGGAGCTGCTGGAAAGGTGAGCACTTAACAGGAAGGGGAGAGCTCAAATGTATCCATTCCACCGGCCTCAGTATCACCCCTCTGCTTAAGTCCTCCATCAAGTGCTTCCATGCAAACACATGGGGGAGCAAAGGAGATGCACACTGCAAATATCAGTCTTAACAAGTGTGTTAATCTTGTAATGAGACTTAAAATATTATTTTCTTTCTCTCAAGTAGAAAATATTGGCTTGCTTTAAGTTATTTCGCTTGCCAAGTGAAATAGTCTTACTCCAATGGCAAATCATGAAATTAGTCAAAATATCTCACCTCATTGGCAAACTTTTTGTCCCATTTAGCAAAAAGTAATAGAAATAAGATATTTTCAATCTAAATCTAAGACTAATATACTTCAGATTAACTTGTTTTTTTGTTTTTGCATTGCACTGTCCACCACCCATAAGGCAAGCTGTAATCCACTGCTTTGTTGCATCTGAAGTGCTGCCCAATCACATTCAAGTCTGTTCAGAATGTGATGTTCAACAATCTGGAATATATGTTTTGTGCTTACCCAGTGTGCTGCACCCTGAGAAATCATTCTTGTTTCTGGTTCAATGGTGATCTTCTGCAGAGCCTAGTAATATTTTAAATAATATAAACCACTTATACAATTTATATTAATGTTTGCATAGGGCAGTGGTTCTCAGCCCTGGTCCTGCAGTATCCCTATGCTGGTTTTCATTCCAGCCACAATTGCAATACCAGAATTTAACAAGCTGTTAAACGTTAAAAACACCCAATTTAAAAAAAATGTACAGCTTGTGAAAATTCTGGTATTGCAATTGTGGTTGGAATGAAAACCAGCATACATAGTGGCGGCAGTGTAGTATAATGGTAAAGGAGCTGCACTTGTAGCCAAAAGGTTGCAGGTTCGATTCCCCGGTAGGACACTGCCGTTGTACCCTTGAGCAAGGTACTTCACCTGAATTGCTTCAGTATATATCCAGCTGTATGAATGGATAAATGTAATAAGAAGTTGTGTAAGTCGCTCTGGATAAATGCCTGTAATGTAATGTACACAGGTGTACTCCAGGACCAGGGCTGAGAACCACCTGCATAGGGTTTAATTGCTTGAAAGTGACTTAATGCAGGTCTTATCTCACCGACGTGCAAGTGTTTGTTTTTCCGAGTATGAGGCCGGAAATTTAACAGCATCCATTTGGCTTCTGCTGGCTCCAAATTATGGACAAGCAACACACAGCCAATGCAATGCAATAATGTAAATCTGTAGAATTTATCTCCAATATAACTGGGTTAAATATGAACATCGTTTACTTCATCTTTCACCATTGAGTACTGCAATTAACCTGACTAAAGGAGACTGCACTTCAGGCAGCTCTCCCCATCCCCTGGATTAGCTTACATCTTTGTTGCGCTGAACGTTGTGGAAGTACTGGCACAGTTCCACAGTCTCCAAGAACAGGGCTGAACAGATGGCTCTGTAGTGGCGTGCTGCTTGAGCTGGTTCATACAGACGGTTCTCGCAGATCTGAAACCATAGTCTGGATCTCAAAGGCAGCTTTGTGTATTTGGAAAATTTAAACACGGCAATAGTAGGTTCTAATTCCCGTTTAACAGCTTCTCTTCACACACTCGCCTCTTCTCCACTGGGTGATCTATGCATTCAGCAACATGTACCTTGCATAAGGTAGTGCTATATGTATTCATGATGTCGATGTGTACTACAATATGCAGCACCACAGACATGAGCCAGGAAAAGGTACAGCAGGAGTATAATTTTCATACAATCAAGATAATCTACCTAATAATAATAATTGCTTCCAGAAAGGAAGCAATCAGGAAGCAATGTGCTCCACTTTGTCATAATAAAAAAGTGAATAAAATACTGTCCTTGAAAATAAGCAGTTAATAAAATGCCTTTTTTGATTCACAAAGGGCAATGCAACCTTCAGGGCACAACCTGAGACAGGCCAACCCCATGGTGAATTAAACTCAAGGATACATACCTGGATGACCTCAGAAAACATGCACAAAGGCTGAAAAGACTCCTGCATACTCTGGCTGAGGTTGACCTTGGTCATCTGGCACAGCAGAACCTCGAGGGTCTCATTTAGCTCCCTCTCCACACTGCTATCCAGACCCCAGTCTAGGCAGGAGTAGATCAGCCTTCCTAGGTAATCCACCATCTGCAGGGTAAAATGCCATCACAAGCATAGATCAGGAGGATGTGGGAAAAGGAATAATGTTCCACATAAATCTGTTGAATTTCTCTCCAATATAATAGGGTTAAATTTGATCATTTACCTCATCTTCTGTCTCAAAGGCATAGAAATCTAAAAAAAAAAAAAAAAACATTCCACATGAAATGCATAAACATTCAAGATTGTTCTCCAATCAATTTTTTTAATTTTTAAAATTCATTTAAAAAAACATTTTTTAAATACAAATTAGGTCAAACAGGTTGAGCACAATACAAAATGAAGCTGAGAAAATAAGCACGCAGTGAGAAAGTATCTTAATTAGCAAAAATTTACTTGATAAGATTGCTTAAAACAAGGCACATTAAATTTGGCAAAATAACATTGAGGAAATACAATTTATCTTAAAACTAGAAAACAATAGTTACTGTCTGAATTTAACCTTATTATATTCACTAACATTTAAGTTCTATAGTGCATTATCACAGCAATTGTAATGGCCATGAAACACTTTTGATTTAAACACTGAAATAATGTTTCTTACCTGTGCTGCTGACGTCAATTCTGAGACACACATTCCCATCATTTGTCAATAAAATTTTATTTACACCGGGGAGCTGCAGCATTCTACTGGATGTGTAGTACTCGCCTCTTCTCCCATATTGATCTACAGATAATAGGGTACATAGCTGGTAACACAGTGCCCAGGCCTGCTCTTCGCTTACAGGCTGGTTCTGCAGCTCCAAAATACTTTTCAAAGAAATTTGACCGGTAGCGGTGACATACACAGGGTATTCCATTTACTGTAGTTAGGCTATACCCTAAATTCGTTAGAGAGTAGCCTATTTTATTTAAACTGTTTCGTCTTTTCCCCGTTGACGGTGTTCTTTGTTGCCTTTGATAGGCCAAGCTTGCTTTCGAATTTAAAAATACAATCAGAATCTTAAACGCTCTCCCTTTAATATAGAACAGCCAATAAACTGCAAATGCAAATGACCCTCGTCTCCATGATTAGCCGAATAGCAAACACCTGTTCGACACCGAGACTGCTGAAAGATGCAAGGAGCCGATGATCCACGATATTTCTTGGCGCTGCAGCTTGCCTACATTTATTTATTTGTAACGTAGGGAAATCCACGATATTGACTTTAACTGGGTGAAGTGAAGAAAGATAAAACCCGTTCAGTAGATAATATTTGCAGATATTTTTATTTCAATTGAAATTGTGCACACGTAGACTAATTGCTAGGAAGTAGGCTGTGGCCTATCCTCCATGGAAATAGTAGCCTATAGCAGGGGTTCCCAAACCGGTCCTGGGGCCCCCCTGTGTATGCTGGTTTTCGTTGCAACCACAGTTCCCAGAATTTTAACAAGCTGTTAATTTCTTAATTAGGTGCTTGTCGTGTTTAAGCCACATTATATCCGAAATAGCTATGCCATGTAGAATAAACACCCCATGTTCACATTGTGCTTATTGTGCTATATTATTTAAAAGAGATACGAAAATAATTTAACAGATCCATTTAAAGACTGATTTGAATCAATAGGCTCCTAATTGAGAAAAGTGTGAACACATGGCCACTAAAACTAACCATTTGGTTGATAATGAAGAATTCAAACAAAGCAAATTATAAAGAGCCAAACCTGCATTGTGTTAATAAGCTTAAAGAAAAAAGTATGTGTTAAGCGCATGTGTTCAACAACCTAATTAGGAGCCTATTGATTTACTTCACTCTTTAATTTGATCAGTTAAAATACATAATTTTGTAACCTCTTTGTATGTAATTGTTGCAACATAGGCGTAATCCATAGGGGGGACAGGGGGCCCAATATTTAGAGCACGGCAAAAAAATTATAATATATAGCTATAAATACAGTACAAACTGCGTCGCTCATGAAATAATAATGAACGTGTAAATTCAGCCCTAATTTAGCGAGGTTTCACCTGGATCTACCTGGCTACATCCTAGTTGGTTAAAAACTTTCACTTTTGCCAGTTTTTCACCAAGACACGAGACGGCGTTTCACTGTCTTTTCACCGACTTTTCGACACAAAAATGTTCACTGGTAAATTTCGGTCAGCAGAAAAATTTATAATTTAATTAATTCCATTGCAAATGTTGCCTGTTGCAATGAAACATCAATGGGCATCATTGGCTACTGTTAAAAAAAAAGTAGCCGGCTTAAAAAGTGTAATGGCCTAGCCGTCGCTTGTGGAAACACTGGGTGCAATAGGCTATCTGAAAAAAAGTGATTGATATATTTTCCCCTTGAATAGAACCGCTTGGAATCATTCTATTGGGCAATTTTTTTTTATTAAAAGCACAAATGTAATAGGTAATCCTACATGGGCAATGCAGATAAATAACTCTTGCATTATATTTGGTCTAATTAAGTACAATAAAATAATCAATATATGAAGTTTATTTCCAAAATGCAGTATCCACAATTTGAAAAAACTGACACATATACTCATGACTTCTTATTGACAAGCGAAAACTTGGTAACTGAACTTTAGAGCACGTGAATGTTGCTAGCACAAGCAGGAAATATCAAAATTATTCCTGCTCCAAACGTGGAGAGCAAAATCATGTCAAGCAACGTGTGAAATAATTTTGACAAACTTGATACTAACTAGGCAAAATGTCAAGGTTTTTTTTAAGTTGTAAATTAATTTCAGAGAAAAGAATAGGCTACTATAATTGCGACGTCAATGACTAGGCTACCACTAGGGCGCAACCGTGGATAGGGACAAGGGGTAGCCTAATAATGAACGGAAAGTTCGCAAACCCATTTTGTTCAGGGTCGGACTGGCCATCTGAAGTACCGGGAGTTTGGGCCGATGCAACGCAAAAAATATATTGGCATATATATCGGTGGTGGCTGCTGACCAAAATTTTTGGTGAAGCAAACCCACAATTTTTTTTCTACCTGTGAAAATCGAACCCCTGCTATACCTGTTGAGTTAGGCCATTTTTGAGTTGTTTAACACTGACCACGTCAACTGATCAGCTATAGGCAGAAAAGCTTGAGCTGCCTTCTCTCAAATGAATAGCACCAGATAGAATACAATGACAAGTAGTTATGTACACACTAATTTATTAGCAGCCAAATTATTTAATTACCTATGCATATTCAATAGATAAATACTCAAATCCACCATGCACCGTAGCTCAAATAGCTTCCTTCAGATCGTTTTGAATCGTCTTATGCCCAATTCACTGGAGTAGTATTACCTGGGGACCTCATGTGATTTGTGGAGGTCGTCTGTGATCTTAATCCCGAGCTAATCTGCATTTCCGTAAAATCTGCAATCAAATCTGCATTCCGTTGAATCAAACAATGTTGATTAAAAATTCCCCACCGTAAATTACCTACCATATTTCGCACAAAACAGGTCATATGATAATATGAGTCCTGTGTGAATCGGCATCTCAGTAATTTGGGGTGATATTTTTTTCCCCAGCAAGGACTCCTTGTTTTTCCCCCGCTTTTTTCTTCATCTTTCCAAGTTGAGATTTATGGAGGCTGTGGTGGAAATTATTATTGCTAATTCTGACATTTTGGGTGCGATTCTTATACCAACAGTATTTAAATGTTGCTGCTCCATTTAACGCGACTGAATTGAAAGGAATTGTAGCCTATTCGACTCTGTAGCCAACTTCAACACACCAATTTGGATATGATGTGCAAATGTGCAGAAAAACTGAGAATATGGAAGTAGCCTATAGAAATGTTACATTTCATTCGTACCCGTTGATAATCCCTGGGATTTCATAAATCAATTTGAGTGAAATACTGACTGTGTTTATCCCGTGCGAATGCGCCACATGAAACTCTCGGGGGATAATCCCTAAATCATATGAGGTCATCAGGTAGCCTAATACCCTAGTCCATTGCGAATAGGCCATTTGACATCCCGGAGAACAGAGGGCGACTTTAAGCGTGCAGCCTGAACGTCATCATAGCGGGAAGGAAGCTCAGTCAACTCCCTGCTGTTATCCCAATTTCACTCTCGTTATTCCCCTAAATGCCAGCTCACGGCAACCCAAGAATCGCATCGACCAACCTCTCAGGAATGTCACGGTTTTCCGCACTAATGTTATTTTATAATGGGGCGGCTGTGGCTCAGGAGGTAGAGCGGGTCGAAGGGTTGGGGGTTCGATCCCCGGCTCCTCCTGTCCACATGTCGAAGTGTCCTTAGGCAAGACACTGAACCCCAAATTGCTCCCAATGAGCAGGCTAGCGCCTTGTATGGTGGTTGCCGCCATTGGTGTGTGAATGTGTGTGCGAACGGGTGAGTGAGAGGCCATTGTAAAGCGCTTTGGATAAAGGCGCTATATAAGTGCAGTACATTTAATGCTTACACCTTCATCAATAAAATTATAATTCTCATACTCAATTCGCACGGTTACACTACTGTCATGCTCCTTCGATTTTGCATTCATTTTAACAGACCTGAATTACGTAGCCTAAATAATGAAAGCGATATCTCGCAAACATTGAACATCTCCTGTAGCAACACACTTGGATAAAACATAATCGGCTTCCCTTTAAACAACACACATGGCCAGCAATACATGCGATTCCGTTAGCAAGATGCCTGTAACGTTAACTAATCCACCTCGATGTAGGCTACTACGAGCATTTAAGGTTAAAGCTGATTTACCGAGCCCACTCACTGGATAAGATTGATAGGAGGCTTCGGTCTCCCATCCGCCTTCACTTGCAATCTTTCTTCACAGTTTAAGTGTGACAGGTAGGACACTAGGACCCTGTAGCCTAGAACAGATCATGGCAGGAGGGTATAAGAGAGTAGAATCCCGTGAGATTTCAGTACTTCACGTGTGTTCACGTGTAAGGAAGTGATTGATGGACACACGTTGCTGACGGTGAACTTTGTTTGTGAAAGAACTGAAGGTAGGAACGGCGTGTTTATAATTAGTTTTATGTTATCATTTTACAAACACACTTTCATTTACCTGTTCATGTGGTTATGTGGATTTTATAGTCACTGCCCCCATGTATTCTAGACGTAACCTGTTGATGCAGCAGACCCTAGTGAACCAAGCTTCATAGCAGAACCTAGGGAGTGACCCTTGCCGTGTGTTTTGTTACCAAAAACATTTAAGGCATTGACATATGTCATCGGCAGTGAACTGTGTAGAAGAACGTGAGGTACAGTGTGTTTTCTGTGGGCTTATGGTTTTTACCAAACGTTGTGCTTTTACCTCTTTGCCTATTTCCATGATGTTGACCTGACATTTACTGCTCATATTATATTTTAGATGTACCTGTGATGCAGCAGACCTGAGTGAACCAAACTTCATACTTACTGGGTGATACAGCAGAATCTAGGAGACTTACCTGCTGATACACCGGAAACCTGATCAGCCACACAGCCACTGTTTTTCCTCTGATAGAAAATACTGAAAAAGCGTAGCGTTTGGCTGGTACTCTCTGTTGCCTAGATAAGGTTTAGTGCAGGCCACACAGTTGTTTTATTTATTGTTTTATAGGAACCCCTGTCCGTGTCCCCCTCCCCCACCTTCGTGTGCCTAACCCAGTGTGCAATAAGCGTGCAGTGCCTAACCCAGTGTGCCATAAGCGTGCAGTGTATAACCCAGTGTGCAATTGTTTGGCGTGCAGTGTATAACCCAGTGTGCAGTGTATAGCCCCTGGTATAGCATGTGACTCAGGGTGTAGTGCCTAACCCCTACTTACCCGTATTACCCCGTTGATGCCCTTTTGTTATTGTCTTTGCTTTCCACTGACCCGTTGGTAGGGTCTGGATGTTGTTTTATTGTTGTGTGTGTGCCTCAATAAATTGTTATCTTTTGTGATACAAAAGCCTCTGTTCCTTTCCCTCCTTTAATGGAGGCCTTGTGTGGGGAATCTAACTTAGTACGGCTAAACTACAAGTAGCTCTGGGTCTCTCACCCTTAAAGAGAGTGGCGTAGTCATTTTGGTAATTGAGTAATCTAATCTATTGTTGCCAAGGGTCACATTAGGATTGAAAATAACGTTACATTAATCCTGCAGAATCCGATCCAGGATGTTTACATTCACAGATTAAATTTTATTTCAAATGCAGCCAAATGAAATGGTAAAATCTAACGTTACACAAAGTGAGCTAGTTTAGGCTAACATTAGGCAACGTTAGTTAAATCACTAACGTTAGCAATTAGCTAGCTATTAACACTAAAACACAATAGAAAATTTTACTATTTACAATACAAATCACCACTGACAACGCCACAACCACAATCTCTCTCGCTCCCTTTCTCTCACTCTAATACAGTAACACAGTAATGGTCTATTCGAAATTGGCGGTGAAGATGATTATATTGCTGGATAGCTGAACTCGTGTTCTGAATGGTTAGACATTATGTCAAATCAGGACGAGAACGCGCACAAAAACACACATGATTGGAACTCTATTGAATACTTTAGTGAGGCAGTGCTTCACGGGTGACAGTGTTGCCAGGTCCGCGGTTTTCCCGCGGAATTGGGCTACTTTCTACATGTTGCCGCGGTTTGAATTTTTTGTCCGCGGGTTGTGGTTTTGCATGCAGATTACATAAATTATATATATTTAAATAAAATTATAAAAAAATATATTTTTAATTAAACATTTCAAATTCAGTAATTTACACATCTATTGTTCGTCATTCAGCGTTGACTCAGTCCTAAACACTGATATAAGATCAGCTAATTATACCCAAATCCTAATCTTAACCATTAGTCAGAAACAAGCCAAAATGACTCCAGATCAGCACTTACACACATGGCCATGGGACACGCCCCGAACTGCATATTAAATAAACACATTCATGCGGTCCAGGCAGGGAGGACATTCATACAAAAAAATAGGAAGAGAGAGCAAGAGACAGATAAAGCGGCAACAGGTTAGTTTGTGCATCAGTGAATTGGTCTGGCATCTTCACAGAGCTATTTATGATATCTGATAAATACAAAACATCTGAAAACTAGTCGAGATACAGATGTATTTATGTCTATTTGCCGGACATGTGGGCATATAGTGTACGTGTTTTATATTACTCTACTAATTTACAGTGTTGCAATATATTTGGCAATGGTAGTAATGCTGTTGGACTTTAAAAACTGTATAGTGTTTGGCAGGGCCGTATTTAGAGTTCTGGTATTGGACTGGTTTTTGGGCTAGTTTTATTTGCCATTGGGCTAGTTTTGGGCTAGTTTTGATTGGCAATTGGGCTGGTTTTGTCACAAAGACCTGGCAACCCTGACGGGTGACATCCCGGAGAACACCTGCGACATGACTTTAGACCAGGTTTGTGGTGGTTTTAGCGCAAGTACTTTTTGCTAGCTCAATATAGCAATACACCAAAAATAATCCTGACCACTCCTCATTTTAAGACCAACACGCCCAGTGCACTTGCAACGGGCGCAATAATACATGGTATTTAAACTACATGGTTGTTCCCAGAATGACCCGTTAAACATTGGAACACATCAACACTCAGCACGTGCACAGACTCGCACCAATATGCTGAAGCATGTCCCCTACCCCTTTCTGGTCCGCGATCGCATTCCACCCCCAGCCAACAGTCTGCGATCACAACCCCCCTCCGCGATCGGATGGCCAGTCAACACACATGACCACTTTTCTAGGCAAATATATCAACCTATAATTATATATAGATCACTCCATCCCCTGTTTATCCTGTTTAAACTGTGTTATTATGATGGTGAAAAAGAGGGATATTTACAGTTGGACAGCATCTGTCTCAAATCTCCAGAAAGGTGATGTTTTATAACCATGAGGCACTATTTCCCTCATCATTCATGGGTTCACTGTAAATGTAAATTATGTAAATGATGCAAAACGCATCGCGCACCGCGCACAGAAACCCATTCTTGGTGCAGAGCTCAAAATAGGAAGTGCATTCTTTTTGAGAACCAGAATAATTATTCCTTGTTCTGAACATAATTTGAATTACACAAGCTTATTGCATTTCACTCACATAAATGTCTGCAGTTTTGCATCTGGTTATTATTATATAGTAAAAGCATTTCATCTGAACATGCATGAAGAGGAGGCTGGTATTACTTTGGGCCATATTCTTGTTTTATAGCCATGTATAGTGATATAATTTTCCTCAGCATTTCAAGGTTGGGGCATTGTAATGGGATAGTACAATACAACATTACATCCTGAAAATACCACAAGCTGAATACAACTCACAAATGCACATATTGTGTTTGATGAGGCAAAATGGTTTTAAAAGGTTTTGAGTATGGGAGAAAGACAATAATTCTTTCCACCCTTATCTGTGCAACATGGACTGAATTTCCCAAGACATGCAGATATGTGTGTCCATAACCATTTCTGTATCACACAATGTTCACTGTACTGAAAAAGCAACAGAAGAAAAAAATATCAATTATTTATTATAATATTATCAATAATTAAAATGTGCCATAGATCAGGAATGGACTGAGAGACAGAGAAAGAAGCTGATTCTATTTGAGCTGAAAAGAGTGAAGATTCCTAACACATGGCACTAGCCAACATGCTGTTTGGACTCACCCCAACAAGGCCATGAACATGTACCTCTTACGTGTGGCTACTTGTCCATCAGAACCACTCAACCCCGACATGTCCGTCACAACCACTCAACCCCTACATTGTATCTATACACACTAAAAAATGCTGGGTTGTTTCTTCAAACCAAATGCTGGGTTAGACCTGCTGGGTAATTTTTCTGGGTTGTTTCAATGGTATTTGGTTTGTTTGGTTTAACCCCACAGGCTGGGTCAGCTTCAGCAGTTGCCAGAAATAGCTCTTATCCTGCTTGCCAAGGTGTCTTCAAATTCATAAACTCACTTGCCACAACATAGCAGCCTAATTGATTTTCATAATTCACCATTTATGGTTTTGTGAAAGTTATAAACCGACAATGACTTAGCTGATCGCTGCTAAAAACAAGGATGTCGTGGGGATTCCAGCGTTCGCACATAGGCTGTCGTCAACCCAGCTGTGGGTTTAGCGCAACTCAGCTGCTGGGATGCGAAGACAACGGTTATTTGCAACGGTAGTTTTTTCCCCTCAATTCCACCTCGCGTTGGTCAAGGAGCTGGAGCTCTTTGAAAAAGTTTGCATCTTGATTCACTTAGTTTTATTCCTAACTTTGTTATTGTATTTATAATGTTAACAATTGTGAGGTTCTCTATACGGGGAATCGCGTTGTTGTTTACAAATGCTTCCGGGTAGAAAACCGGCGCGTCATTTGAATGAGGACAATAATGACAAACGAGAGGTTAGCTATATATATCGTTGTTTGTTTAGAATAATATGTTTGTAAAGTCTATAAAAACAATGATCGAACAAACATTACTATTTGTGGGTGCACATTTTTGTAATTAGCCATACCTACCCCATCATACAAATAGATTAGCTGGGCTAGCTGTCAAAGTTAGATACACAGTAGTGACATAGCCTCGCAAACCAGCCTCTAGCCAGTAACGTTAAGTGGTGTGTTTATGTTGACGATCTGCCTGAATATATGAAAGATGTTGGAAATGGCGATTGTTGAACTGGTTTTCATTCATTATTTTCACGTTATTCACCTCTCCAGAAAAAGTATTGAACCAGGGTGAGACAGGCAGAGAGGAGAAAGCTGAGAAGAAGCTGGAGGAAGGCCACAGCCAAAATGTGACCGTGTAGTCCAGATAAATTACAAAACAAACGCATTATTGGAATGCTGTCTAGAACACTTTTTTGTGGGATCCAGATCCCAGTTACCCTTATATTTATGAGTTGAGCACTTAATCTCTTTATCTCAGTATGTTCTCCCTGATGAAAAATAAATAAAAGGTTAAACATAATACATGGGACACTTTGTTGAATGGATCATTGTTTATTACCACAATTGTGTATGTACAAATTGTTAGTTTGGATGATAATTGAATGAAAGCATTGTGATGTCGAGTAAATTGTACATCATACATTGGATAGAAAATGAATGAAAATCAAGTGGATGAATGAGATATTGTAAGTGTGAGAATAGGCATTCTAAAACAGACCTGAAGAGAGCCTTTCAAATTCCCGGTAAAGTGGATTAAGTTTGTATAAGTTAGGCCTTAAGTGGATGGGAGAGATCATTATCATCACATAGATAAATATTCAGAAAAGAGACCAACCATACCCATATCATTTGCATATTTAAGGAGTTTTAATAGTTGGGGTTTGCACACAGTAATTTAAAATAAGTCAACCCCTCAGTGACCTGCATTCATTTAATAAGTTTTGGTCTCAAGTTGCTCAGGGCAGCGCAAACAGTTAAAATGTCACTTGACAATGGTACAAGAGAAAGAGGGAGGGTGTGTTTAAGGATCGCAAAGATTTTAATTCTTTCAATTGCTCTCTCAACATGTATGCGTAAAGCAGACAGCTGACGAGCTCTCTGCACTGCATGTCCTGGGAGTTGCCGTCTGCCTTTGAGGAAGGGCGGCATGACTATGGTAGCACCATGTCTGGCTAACTCTTGACTGATAAGGAAACCTCTGTCAGCCATCACCTGGTCACCTAGTTTGATGTGTGCATAGAAGCCAGATTGTGCTGTTATGTCCTTGTCAGAGATTCTTCCCCCCACATTTTTGAGACATATGAAATTGCCCCATAGGGTGTAATACCTATTAAAGCCTTAAGTGTGTTGTGATGCTTGTAGTTACTCCAGGTCTGTGCCCTTGCTCTTAGGTTAAATGGTCTCTCGATGAAGAACTCAGTACAGTCAATAATCACAACACATTTTTTAAAACTACTCTTGAATTTCAATGGCCTATTTTTATTAAGCACCTGAGAGGATGGCCAGGAGATCAGAAACCGCAAACGTTCAGCAAGCACTGGTATTAATTCATTTATAACACCTGAAACACATGTGGCTGATACTCCAAAACGGTACCCTAAATCCATGTTAGTCAGTCCAAGACGTAGTTTTACTAGAGTTAAAAAGAGCTGGTTTGCCTTTGTAATGACTCTTCTCTCTGTAATGAATTCGGTCACTAAATTTAAAATCCAGAAAAAAACTGTTATGCTTGGCAGTCCTGTGTAAAAGGTAAATGTTTTTTCCTTCTTCCTGTCCTGATCTGTACTGTGCTCAGTCTCAGAGAAAGCCGTGACTGAGAAGGATTTTGAAGCCAGCCCCTTGTAGTAGTCCCTCTCAGCTCTTAACGTCGCCACCTCCCCTTTAAGCTCTTCATTCTCCCTCCGAAGACATTCCACTTCTCCAACATTTTCCTCAGGAGATGCATCTTGGAGGCCAGCCTCTTGTCCTTCAGCACTGGTATCCAGCGATCTCCTCTTGCAGGCCCGGTCATATCTCTCCACATTGTCATTTCCTCTCTTTCCTGGCGGATCTGCTCGGTCACTGTACGCATCTGGGCTGAGGAAAAGGGAAGGTGCAAAGTCTTGGTGGTCAGGATCAGCATTTGGCCTCCCTGTATACAGGAAAAAATCATGTTACAAATGTGAAAACACCCATGTTACAGAAATTACAAGGACAAATTGTGTCGTCTAGTGTAGCCCTGTCATAACGTTTAGCCTGACAATTGCCTCTCGTTCAACATTGAACAGGGCTGGCTGACTATCTAAATACAGGTCATCTCGTCTAAGCAGGTGATGTGTTTATAGCTATCACTTTGGATGCCCTAACCACATGGCACTCAAGTTGTATCTAAACATCAGCCGACTTCATAACTATTAAATAACATTATCTTCTCTCTGGTGAGTCTCCAGTGTGTCTATGATAGACATCTCTGTGTGTTATTGAGAGACTAGCATGACTGGTGAATGGGTCTGGTGTGTGTGTATGTGTGAGGGGGGTTGCCTGTGGAGACGGCCTGGTCTCCCTGTCACTGATCACAACCTGAGGTATGAAAATCAATAAAGCACTGGAACTCACTGTCTCTCCCTGCTCTGTGGTCTGCTTCATACAGACTGTCTGCTCTCTCTCCTCTCAGGCGCAAGTAACGTTAGCTAACGTTACGTTAGCTAGCTAGTTAGCTACAGTTAATCTCTGGCTCTAGAAAGAACTTAGGAAAACTACAGCAGATAACATCAAATCCACGAGTAAGAATACTTACTTGTCACAAAATGTTTTCCACAAATTCTGTCATGAAGGCTCGGTTCCCACAGTTTGCCAAGTCCTCCTATAGTTAACCCTCCTTCTCTACGGTGTAGATGTCTTTCTCTGGCGTTGTCCTCCCGCTTCAATCTCTGTACCCACAGCTCCCTTTGAGCACTTTTGCTCGTTTTAGATGGGAATCTAAAAAAACCTACACCCTCTCCAGTATTTATTGTGATTCGGCATCCCCACACACAGCAAGATTTTGGCATTTTATTACATATGAATTCGGTATAAAGTTCGCAGTGTACAATCCGTTGTTAATCCGTATACAAATGACGCGCGCGTTTTCTACCCGGAAGTCTTTGTAAACAATGACGCGATATCACGTATTGTTTGCACGTTTATGTTATATGAATATAGCCTACGTTAGTCCCAAGTAGCCTAGCACCTTACTAGGTTACTGCTAACGTTAGCTGTGGGCTAACGTTACTTGAAAAAAATAATTTCAACGTTAAAAAAAAAAAAGCCAAGTTACTCACGCATAGCCTTAATTCCAACTTGCAAAAACTAGGCCTGCCTTTAAAAGTATTGATATCAAAATGCGGCCAAGTTACAACTAACAATATTGCCTATCGTAGCTCACACTAATTAAACTAGCTCTATTCCAAAGCAATGCTATACAAACCTTCCTAAATTATTTAATGCACAGGCCCCTCTATTTGTTCCAGAGATGACTGTCTGTGATTTGTGAGTGATTGCTGCCAGTGACATGATCTCCTTTCAGCCAGCCTATTGGCTTGTAAATAAACGTGAGAAATGTCTGCATTAACGTAACTTTATTTCTCTGTTTTGGGCATTCACCGCCGAAACCCTCGACATTTCAAAGACTGTTTGATCTAAAGCCGTTTTGTCTCAAACAGTTATAGCCAGCGTTAATACTTCTCACGGTTCAGGTAGGCCTAATAGCCCTATAGCCTTTGTTTAGATGTCCGAAGTTCCAAAGCAGCCATAATTTTGGACAGAAAATATGTTGCTTTTTATTAATAAAACGTCTTTGAAAACAGTTTGTTGTTATTGATATTCAAGAATCTCAGCCAATAGTACAACGCTAATGGACAAGGCCGTGGTGCTGAAAGATAGTTTTATATGGCATATGGATGCCGGTAGCCTGTAAACCAATAGGGTCGCACATTTGATAATAGCCACAACCCCACACAATATCTCCGCCCCCCCCCCAATAAATAGAAATTAATTACGCCCTTGTGTTGCAATATAGCACAATAAGCACAATGTGAGCATGGGGTGTTTATTCTACATGGCATCCATAGCTATTTCTGACACAATGTGTCTTAAGAGGGTGAATAATTAATCTAAACATGAAAAGCACCTAATTAAGAAAAAATAACAGCTTGTTTAAATTCTGGGATCACAACTGTGTTTGCAATGAAAACCAGCATACACAGGGGGAGGCCCAGGACCGGTTTTGGAACCCCTGGCCTATAGGTTATAGTCCCTAGGGCCTACACAAATGATTTCTTAAGATGTCGCCGTGAAGTTATTACTTTTAATACGAACAACTGAGATGGACATTATAAAGAATTCCATGAGTTAAAATACACGATGATAATACTATAAGATAAAAGTAATTGAATTTAAGAATGGGTAAAACTAATTCATTAGTTATGTTTCTGGAAATGGAAACGATCAGCCCTTAAATGCATCTATTCCATCATGACTAATTTCAAACCTATTATTTCTCTTTAATAGGACATATCTAACTAAACAGTAAATTCGCATTTTACATTATATATTTATATATTGTGTTTATATTTGTGTTATATAAACACAGAAAATATATATAACTTTAGACATGTCCTTTAATTCAGATGTGAAATCATGTTTATTTAACAAATAAATTAATAAAAGTGGGTTTGAAGACATTTATGATAGTTTGTTTCAGAAAAAAATAAAGCAAAATAGTCTCGTCTAAAAATCCTAAATGTCATCTTTTGTAAAATTGATGCTAAATCATATTTATTCAACAAGCAACTGTGAAATAAATGAATGAAAATGTGTTTGAAGACATTTGCAATAGAATATTTTAGTGTAAAAACAGAAAAATACACAAGACAATAGTCATGTCTGAAAAGTGTGGGGAAAAAAGCAAAAATTCTAAACATTTAATTTTTTCATTCAGATGAATGCAAAACCATGTGTATCCAACAACCAAGGTGAACGAAGTGAATTAAAATGTTTGAAGACATTCATGATGTAAAATTGGTTTCAGTGGAAAAGCAGGGAAATACATCAGACTATATTCTTATGTCCAAAAAAATCTTTAAATTGTTTTTCCATTCAGATGAATACAAAATAATTCAACAATCCTAGAGATGGAGATGTTTTTGAAGACATTTACAATAAAACATTGGTTTAAATCTTGAACAGAATGTCCCCATAAACTGGATGTGTGTTTCAATGAATGCATGTGAAAAAATTAAAACTTCACTGACACCATGAGGCCAGAGTGAGCAATGACAATTCCAGTGCAGTCAACCCCATTGTGCCTCAGGACATTCTTAACAGTTGCACTAATCACAGAGACAGTACAGCTGTTCAGGCTACAATGCTACAAGGCTAATAAGTGCAAGACACTTTTTTTGTTTTAATAAATTGATTGCAGCAAAAGTGTTGATATACAGAATTGCTTGTTGTGATGTTCAGTCGAATACGCAAGTCCCTCGACTGTGAAACACTTGTATGCTGCCTCGATTGCTAAATCACAGTAAAAATGTTGAACAAATCATAACCGCCTTCATCAATTTATTCACAGGAGTAAAGTAGTAGAAAATTTAATTCAGCTTTGCGACAAAATTATACAATACAGACGTGACATTTTTCATTACCAGGCGCCTAAACATAATTAATCCAGCATTTGAAACATAAACAAAAATAAAAAAACTGTCTAAATAAAACCTCACATTGCAGCGGGACACAAACACCAATATCATAATTCTTATTAAAACAATTATCTGTACATGGTTAATTCATCCATTAAAAAACACATGAAAAAGGCAATAAAATAATTCACAAACATTTACAATTCACAGGTTAATAGTACAGGTGTCATTTTGATTTCCTTCGCTTGGCCTGTGTAGGACTGGCCCCAGTGTTTGCATCTGAGAGAGAAAGAGAAAGAGAAAGAGAAAGAAGTCAAGGTCAAAATCCCACTTATTTTTCCAATTTCATATATTCTTCCAATATTTTGCTTATTTTGTCTAAGCCTGTCTAACTATACAGAAGGCAATGCACCTTACACACAGTACATTAGTCTTTTGCGCAAACCAAAATTCTCTGAAACAGACTGATCTGAGAAACATCTCAGTGTTAAGAGTGAGAATCTGAGCACAGGTACCTTTGACAGTGGTGGCAACAGTAGTGGAGGCGGATCCTGGCCTTGCTGTCCTCTTCCTCTGCCCATTGTCAGACGCTTCCAGTGCAACCGTGGCCCCTTCTTCGGACTCCTTCTCCGCTCGCGAACTGCGCCGGCTTGGGCCCTTCACCTTCTCTGGGGCACCCCTGAAGACCACAGGCAGGAGGGTCATTAATAACAGCAACAATGCACCGGACCTCAAGTCATTACCTTGTTTTTGCCTGGCACTTAATTTGTCATTTAATTCATTTGTTTGAAATGTCATTCTGTTTTTCAATGGCTCTCCAGCTTGTGCTGACTGGGACGTCTTTAAGCTGTTTTTCCCCGCCTAGCACAGATAACGTCCGTCTTCATTCAACAGTATTAGAAATAGTTGACATCATGTGTGTACATCCGAGACACACATACATACCTTGGGACAAGGCTGACGGGCGTCTTTCTTTTCTTTACCCATCTGTTATAGAAGTGGAAAAACAGCAGTAAAATACTGTGATGTTTTTAATGACAGATTAAAGTGAGTGATTAACAGTCTGATCAGCCCCCCAAATTCCTTCTAGACTCTGGAAATGCCACTAAAAATAACGTCCAAGTTGAGTTGAGAAGCAACTTTTATGAAAAATAATTTCTCAAGAAGTTCTGTTGACTTCTGTTTCAATTGACTTTGTGGTGTACAACACAAGCTCAAGAGGTCTGACATTTCATTGAATCAGCTTAATATTATTAAAGGGTAGTTCCACCGAAAAACAACATTAACCTTATTTAACAGATCAAGGTGCAACTAATTAAGTCTCTCTTTGTCGCTGGTCAAAACAATCTGCGTACGGAAATATTGACAGCTAAAGTTACAAATTTGACGTACACCTCTACCACTTCCTCGTTTTTGAAAGACTACAGCGGCGTCCAGTGGGCGTGTAAATTACAGAGGCACGTAGGCGGAGCCAGTGAGGGAGGAAACAGTGCTGCGTCTGTCACTGTTCTAAGTAGGAACACATCGTAGATCAAGCTAGCTATCATTGCTATTTTATTATAATGTCAGAAAATTACATTGATACATTGTTTCCTAAAGATGTTTTGGCAAACTAAACCAAACAGGACTTGCGTGCTGTCGGTTACAGAGTGGTAAAATTATACAACTCCGGTCTTCTTCTGCCTTAGGAAACATGCCAACTACATTATGATCCATGACCATGAAAAGTAGACTAACATAGTCATTAGCGAGCTGACCATAATCTAACGGTTTAACTTTGAACATACGATTTTGTCGGAGGTGGAAGGTTTTGGTTTTGAGCACAAGGCTATCCTGCACTGAACGCCAATTAGGACTGCTTCGGCATGAAACTGCGCGGTAGCAAACATTTCTATTTCAGTTGGAATTGCGGCAGTTACCACATGTAGGCTAATGTTACACCACTCGTTTACGTAGGTTAAATGTTAAAGGTTAACGTTAAGAGAACAGGGATGAGAAATGAGTAAGTGTTGCAGACTTCTGGTTAGGCTAGCTTAATATGATTCACGATACCAAAAGTAGATAAATGAAGGTATGCGTTTTCCTAAATTAATGGCCATATTTCCCCTGTTTTTCTGGAGATTCCAGCTAATGCCTGGTGGAGGAATTATTTTCAGTAGAACTGTTACACTAGTGGCTAACTTGCCAGCGAGTAATGTGGCCTCTGATATGTGCAGGACGAGCAGTAAAACGCCCAGACCCTCCCGCTCAGTGTTGCCATGTCTGCTGTTTTACAGCCAAATTGGACTGCTTTCCAAGTAGTCGCGGGGGGGAAATAATATATGTTGATTTATACTTACAATACATTGGTTTCGGTTTAAAATATATTTTTGGCTAGTTTTGAGTCACCATTTTGCTGGAAACTCTTGCAAGATCTGGCAACCCTGCCTCTATTCCGGTTGTATTCAGTGTGACTGGCATTGTCTGACACCGTTCATAAACTGTAAGCGCTCTTGGCCATTGTAGTTCACAGTAAAGCAGGTACCTGGTACATGCGCAGTAGTTTGGGGCTATATCTGCTGGTTGAGAGCTAATTTCAATCAAATTCACAAAGCTACTTTTCTACAAATCATACATCATTTTTCAGTGGAACTCCCCTTTATGTTTAATCATTTCAGATTCTGAGAAGCTTAAAGAAATTCTAAAGAACTCTAAAGAAATTTATAATAAAAATCAATTATATTTGTTGTGTAAGATACTTAATGATATCATTCAGATGTGTGGAGCAAGTCTTTTGTTATTATGTGTAGCATATCTAAAATGTTGTCTCCCCCCATGCTTCCATGTTCCTCCCTCCAAAAAAGGTTAACTATTCAACACCAACATAATTTGATTATTTTAAGCTTGAGCTCATTTATTTAGAAAAATATTCAGCACATCTCACCCCTGCTCAGTTACAGTAGCCGATCCATCCCCTGTTTAGGAAGAAAGATCACATTAACCACTACTTTAAATAAATAAATTAATTCAAGATCTCAAACTAACAGCTCTCAAGGTTTCTTGTCTTCCAGCACTTGGCATCAAGGCAGTATTCCATATCAAATTTACATTGAATGATAATGAATTAATACCAAAATCATTGGTACAATACAAGTAGTATTGTTTTGGTGTTTTAGCCATTTTTTTAAAGTTGAGTATGAATCACACTTTCGAGTTGCTCTCAATGACTTACCCGTTTTCTCACAAGTAGGTCCTTCTTGCTGTGGAGGGTCAGACTTAACAGACACTGAATGGAAAATTATTTTAAAAACACGACAAAAGTAAGGTTATCTACAAAAATAAAATTACAATATGATACTTGTAAGCAATGGGTATGGCATGTCTCAGCCATAATGTACCTCAAACAACACAACACTGAGAAGCATGTCCACTAGCCACTTTTTCAATTAAACCTGAGGCTATTAACATGGTAACAATGTGAATTAATCTTTACCAGCACTCTGGCTGCTCTCTGGGAGTCCCACGGCTTCAGGTACATCATTGTGTGGAGCTGGCTGGTTGATCTTCATCACTGTGGGTGGGTTCTGTACCCCCATGGGGTCAGGTGGTGTTGCTGTTGCCGGAGAGACATCCGAAGGGTTGGGAGGTCCAGGTTTTGTTGGGGCAGCTGGAGAATAAACAGAAGGAGTGGGGACATGGACAGGGGTAGGGGTAGGGACAGAAGAACTGTGGGGTTTTACATGGGCTGTTGCCACATTTCCATCCACTGCCTCCAGAGAGGCTGTGCTCCCAGAAGCTTGCTCTGGCTGTGCTCTGACCTCAAGGGGCTGAGTCAGCTGGTCACTAGCTTTCTGCAGAGGGTCAGACCCAGCTGTGCCTCTCTTAGAGACAAGTTCTTGCCCTGGTTTGCCCTTGGCAGAAGCACCTGTAGGGGACAGAGGGCTCCCCCGGGCACTAACAGCAGTTCCTGGGCTGGAGCACATAGGAGGTGATGCTAGGGGTTGGGAAAAGGGGGAGGAAGTGGCAACACTGGGGCGGGGAGACGGTTGACCAACAGGGCTTGACTTCAGCACAGGTGTCTCTGCAGTGCTGCAATCTTGCTTTATGGCGCCAGAGAGTAGCTGTTGAGGAGGCTGGGGCAGTGAACCCATGGGAGTTGGCTGGCTCAAGGACCTCTGTACCTGCACAAGAACTGCACGACTCGCCTGACTGTTGGCTGTGTTAACTGGGGAGGGCTGGGTTGTGGTGGCTGCTGGTGTGACTTGTATGTTTGTTGACATTTGAATTGGCCCCACCACGTTTCCTGACTGGGACATTACATTTGTGTTGGGAGGCATGGAAGAGGCAGGGACTTGAAAGATGGAATTGATGAACACTGGGGTGGTAAGGAACTGGGCAGGACGAGTGTTGGCACCAGCTGGAGTGGATGTCTGCCGCCCCTCCTGGGACCTGATGTTTTTATTAGCAAGAGTAACTACAGTGGAAACCAAAGCAGGCGCTACTTGGGAGGTTGTGGTGGATGAACTCAGAGGGTTGGAAGTGACAAAGACTGTGATCTGGTTGGGAGAAATGGTGGCTGATGAAGAAGCCCTCTGCAAGACTGCAGAAACATTAGCCAAGGAGTTAGGGCCAGGGTTTGGGTTCATGTTGGGGTTAGAATTGGGACTGGGACTGACATTTGTGTTGGGACTAGAACTAAAGGTTGGATTAGGACTAACGTTAATCTTAAGGTTGGGACTGGCGTTCGGGTTGAATTTGGGACTTGGCATCGGACTGAGTTTAGATTTCGGCTCTGGGTCATTTGGCATAAGGGGAACACTCATTTCAGAGCTCTGAGAAGTGCTTGAATTCCGTTGGGTCTCTGGGTCCATGGGGAGACGAGGGCTCTCTCCCTGCCTCTGATTTACTTCGGGAAAACTGTCCTGGGTATGCTTCAGGAGGGTACTAGAAGCACAGGAACTGTCCAGCAATTGATGCAGAGAGGTTGGGGCCTCCTTGGGTACAAGTGAAGAATCATATTTAGGTTCCTGCTGGGCCGACACCTGGGCCTGAACCTTCTCGATCACAGAAGCATCCACTCTTGCTGGTTCTTCCATCACAACTTTAAGCTCATGAGAGACATGCAAACTAGTCAGCTTTGCTCGCGGAGCATCTCTTTGAGACTGGACCACTTGCCGCTGCTCTACTGAGGTCACTTGATTAATTTCAGGGGTGTTACTATGGATACCTTGCAAAGGAATCTGAGCCTGCTGTAAGTCCAGCTGAGCTGGTGAAATAGCAACTGGGCTAGAGAGAACATGAGATGGATTAACCATGATGTTTTGAGGGTTGACTATAGTTTGCTGATGTGGGGGAGAGGTGAGAGAAATCTTGGCTCCCTTCTGCCTCCCCGGGCTGGGTGTAGTTTTGCGGCTCATGGCTGGGCTGGGTCGCCGACTGTTGCCTGGACTAGTTCTTTTTGTTGACCCACCAGTGGGGTGCTTATCAATTTTCCCACTTGCAGCTGCTGCGCTGTTACCTGTGGAGAATGCCTGCTGACTACTGTTGTTATTATTTGTTAAAGAAGTCAGATTGGGTGGTGCCTGTCCAATCGCTTTCAGGGTTGTGGGATTCAGACCCTGCTGGTCAAAACCACGATTCAGATTAGGCTGCCTGGGAGGTAGGGGGATGTTTATCTTGGGTGGAAAGAGCCCAGCAATGGAGGCATTTAATCTCTCAGGGGACAGGCTGATCTCAGAGGGTTCTGTACTGGGAGGCCGATTAGTGGGAGTGAGCGGGTGGTGGTATGCCTTGGGACTGGCTCGATTGGGTGTCTTAGGTCGGGAGCTTTGTGAGGTCGTGGGGACGCTGGGAAAATGGAGGCCATGTGACACTGGCATAGGACCTGCCTGCTGGGGCTGTAGCTGTTGCTGCTGTTGAGGGCTTGCCCCCTGATGTTGTGGGACAGGCGAAGGCCCGGATTTCATCAGGTGTGGGTTAGGGCCTTGGTTGAGGACCAGTTGGGGAGCACTGTTGCCAGTCTGTTGAACCATTTCATGGGCTGATCTTTCCTGCATGGTGTGCATGCCAGGAACTTCCTCTGAGCTTAGTGGTGGACCTCCCTGGAGTCCCTCAGGGACTGGCATCCTCCTAGCACTGCCAGCTAACTGAGGGTTCACCATGATGGGACCTCCCCTGGCCTTTTCTGGGGAAGGTGGGACACCACTATGCCCCTGTAGGTTGATCATCACTGGCATGCTGCCTTGCTGAGAAACAGGCATTTTCTGCCCATCTGTTGGATTTAAGAGCCCCCTGGGTGTTTGCCCACCCTGTGGCACGGGCATCCTGTTCTTAGCTTGTTCCTGCATCATGAGCATCATCATCATATGCTGCTGCTGTTGCTGTTGTTGATGCTGTTGCTGATTCTGTTGCTGCTGCTGTTGTTGTTGTTGTTGTTGTGGTGGTGGTGGTGGTGGTGGTGGTGGTGGTGGTGGTGGTGGTTGTTGTTGTTGTTGCTGGTGGTGGTGTTGCTGTTGTTGTTGCTGCTGTAGCTGCAATTGATGTGGATGGATCTGGGGCTGACCTTGGGGCATCATCCCTGCCTGACTAGGTGGTACCTGCATGCCCTGCATCTGTTGTTGCTGCTGTTGTTGTTGCTGCTGCTGCTGCTGTTGCTGTTGTTGTTGTTGCTGCTGTATGAACTGAACAGGCATTTGCTGCAGGGCCCTTTGCTCTCCTGGCTGACCTGGAAACCCTACAAGAAAGCGAAGCTTGAGGTAAGAACCCATTACCAGTTCTAGCTCTAAACGAGAGCCAGGTCAAGAGAATAAAAGCAACACTTAACATTCCATCTGTGTGGAAACTATTAATTTCATTTATTTTATTCTTTAATTTGAAAATCACCTGAAGGCCTGTTGTTGAAGTCTGAGAGTTTTTGGCTGATTGGGTCCATTCCAGCTCCTTGATCCCCACTCAAGCCCTGTGCCTCAGGGTCCTCCATTCCAGCGGGCTGCCCATCAAGACCACTAGCGGAAAAGCCAAAATCCCTGAATTAATTCAATCCCATCAACAACAACAAGAATTACTGAGGAAATACAAAGCAAATGTTATTCTTACCTCATAATGTGGTCAGGTTGCTCTCCCACCAGTCCTCCATTTCCTTTGGCCTTCTTCTTGCGTGGGGGCTTCTTTTTCTTGGGTTTCACCTGGTTGGCACCTCCCTGCTTTCCACCAGGACCAAACTGACTAGCCGAAATGTCACTCTGCAGCAGGTTGACCAGTAAGGGGCTTGTAAGGGTAACATCTTTATTTCCCGGAAAATTGCCTCCCTGAGGACATGGACCTCCCATACCCATCTGTCCAGCAAACTGGGGGTTGAAGGGCATCCCGTGGGCAGGGAAGTGACCATTGCCCACCTGCATGTGTTGACCACTCACCATCATCTGCTGCTGCTGGGCCTGTATTTCAGGGAGCATCTGCTGTAGGGCCATTTCTCCTGTGCCTCCACTGGCATCTCCAAGCTGCTGGGAGTGCTGCTGCTGTTGTTGCTGCAGCTGCTGAACAACTTGTTGCTGTTGTTTTTGTTGTTGCTGCTGCTGAAGTTGCTGCTGCTGCTGCTGCTGCTGCTGCTGAACCAAATGGTGGCCTGGAAGCCGCATCTGTGGTCCATGATGGCCCATGGCTTGGTTAGGATTGCCATTCATTGGAACTTGCTGGGGTTGCTGCTGCTGCTGGTGCTGCTGATGTTGTTGCTGGGCCATTTGCTGATGTTGTTGTTGAATATGTTGTTGTTGCTGCTGCTGTGGCTGCTGCTGAACAACCGGGAATTGGGCCAGGTTACCCGGTACATTTGGTGAAGGGCCCCGCATCATCTGCCCCTGCATGACAGCAGCCTGACCTTTAGCCCCAAACGCCTGCTTGTTTCCTTGCATCTGACTGGCCATCATCTGCTCCATCATAGCGTTCTGCTGTTGCTGCAACATTGTTTGGTGCCCCTGGGTTCCACCAAGCTGGCCATGTCCCTGCATCATTGCCTGGCCCTGCTGGGGCATCATCTGCTTTGGAGGGGTCATCCCTCGCTGCGGGCCCATGTTCTGGCCACCCATCATCATTTGTCCCTGGGTGACAAGCTGTGGCCTGGAGAGAACTGTCTGACCCCCGCCTTGGCCTTGTACCATCTGACTAGAGGAAGAGGAGATGGGCTGGTGCTGCATTCCCATCATCTGAGGCTGGAGGCCCTGTTGGGTCAGCCCCATGCTTCCTGCAGCAGTGGCTCCTGAAGGTTGGTTAGCCACACCACTGTGAATGCCCATCATGTTGCTCTGAATAGCATTAGGCTGACCGTGTGAACCCTGCATGTGGTTTGGTCCTGAAGTAGAGGGTTGAACACCTGAAATACAATTGCAGTATAATAACAAAATGAGAAGGACTGACTGGGTGGTAGCCCTCTTTTTCAGCTAAACTCAACATTGGCCTAATCATTTTAGAGATTAACACAGATGTTTTCTCCTAAAAAGCAAGTGACTATGTCTGTGGTAGAAATTGTACGGTTTGTCATCATGCTGTGAGTACCCATGTTATTACATGGTTCAAACGGAATCAGATTAACATGCAAAGTCTTGAATTCACAGGGTTTCCGCTGGTAATAATCAGCTGTGGTGCTGCGTCACGGCAAGATATAGAGCGCCACGGTAAGATAAATACCCCAAAATCAAATACATTTTAATGTGATTACTGACGATACTCAAAAAAAAATTCTGAAAAAGAATCTGACAACCACAATGTATGAGATGCTCAAAACTGCCATCTCTACTACCGTTAGGGCTGGCCCCGAATATTTGAATATTCGGATATTTGTTGTTTGGTAGACGTTCGAATATCAATTCAGATTTCTGATTATTCGTTTTATTAATATTATATTAGGCCTATATATTATTCTTATTCTTATTACTAATACTACTTCAATGAAGGCGAACTGCACAATAGGCTACATTAAGTCAGAATATCCCAGTACTATATTTATACTTTGTCTTTGTAATAAAATATGAAAGGGCGCATGACATCCCCCAGGCCAAGAACGCTTCAGTTCACGTGGCCATTAGAACAATGGCGACTGCAAAGATATCAGCAATGTGGAATCACTTCAAACATACTGATAAAAAAAAAAGTCCTAGAAAGTTTCATAAATCTTTCACGTATCTTCATGTCGCCTACACTCAGTTTAAAATAATGAATATGCCTTTTAAAAAAATTATAATAATAAATCATGTAATGTTAAAAATATAAGCAGACGTGAGGTCCGGAGCATTCTAGAGTTGTGACAATGAGGGAATGCTGCTCTTCCCTTTAATTAAAAAAGCTTTGTGTTCATTTCATAATGACAGAAAATGCTAAAATGCTGCAAACAAAATATTTAGGCTAGTTGAACTAAATGAAAAATACTTTATTGGTAAGATCTATTTGAGTAACAATAATGCCAAAGTAAACAATTATGATATCTATTAATTAACGTCATATATTAGCTCAGCATCGGAAATATACTACTGGGCAAAGGGCAAAAATGCCCCCAAATAAATCTATTTTGCCCCAGAAAGCACAAGGGCAGGGGCAAAAAATGCCCCTAAAATATTTCTTGTAAGATTCAAATCTATATGCATTCTTGTCACTATCTATCGAACGCAGCTAAAACAGTTGTTGGTGAGTTCACATATGACTTGGCCTATGTGCACCCGCTCTTACGCCAAATCATGGTATAGCCTTCTCTTTGACTACGTCATTGCTTGTCCCGGCTTCTCTCCTGCCCTGGCCTGACAGTGAACATTCTCATTATTAGTCAATGGACTGCTTCGTGGTACGATCTAATAAATCGGAGTAGTGCTCCGCCTCCAATTCTGAATGAGAAGAATGAAAAAGAGAAAACTCAGCGAAAACAGCTCGCCTGTCAAAATTAGCCAAACGGAATTTCGAAAGTAATAGATAAATTACACTGTCAGACAGGCGATTTTGCAAAGGGTAGTGAGAACCTGAAGAAGTACGTGGCTTTTCGGCACCAGGCCACTAAGCAACATTTCCACCTAAGGTGAGTTTTGATTCAGAAATGGTTGAGTTTATATCGGTGTAGTTATGTCTGCGGTCATTGCAATGCAAACATTCAGAAAGTTACACTGAGGGATAAACTAGTTAAGTCAGCCAATATTCAGCTGATATTGGCTATAAAAGTGGTTGCTAGCCTATAACCTAGCTGACAAATGGCTAAATCACAAAACTGGACTTTATTCAAAGGAATCGTCATCAGAGCCGGTTTGACATTGCGTTTCCCACAGATGTAGAAAAGAAAGCCGTTTTAAAATATTTCTGTTTACATTAAATGGGTCGAAACAAAACAGAAACGCATGGCTGTTTTGAAATAAACAAAATATAAGCTGGAAGAAAAAAACACGAACGGAGCACCTTCCTCGTGTAGGCTACGTGATGTAACGGGAGGAAGCAAGCAGCTGGTTTAAGAATCTTTGCAAATACACATCACTCATTTCAACAATTAACTATCTAACTGGCCCTATAGCGGTGAGTCATCGATGTCCCAATTATAGTATTCACATTTCTATGAAATTATATACCCCAAAAATAATAATAATTTGCTACTTATTACCCTATTTAATAAACTTGCTGTAGAATGTTCTTGTCGGCTATTATTGATTTCTTATTGCCAGAGCGATTTGTCCGACAGTGATTGTGTTTTTATTATAGCCTATCGCACAGCCTGTACCTGTTATTAATCTGTCACCATAGGCTACTGATCATCTGTTTTTATAATGACCATGTTCATCAAAATATAATTTTCGAAATAACTGACATGCTGTGGAATGCTGTTGCTGTGTCGATCTTTCCAAAAAACGGCGGCAATGATAAAATGCAGTGTCGTTGTTGTGTTGGCTCTACAATAGGCCTACCGAGGGCCTATATACCCTTCAATACTATCGCAACTACAGAACGAATTAGGCTATACAATGCCCACTGGATGTATAATGAACTGCAACTGTTGTGCATTGATTACCCGGTATACAATTTATTATTATTTTTTTTTTTTAAACGTGTTTTTATGACAGCGAATATTCGAACATTCGTTCAGCAACACCAACGAGTATTCAAAGCCTATCAAATGACATTCGGGCGAGCCCTAACTACCGTATGCAGTGTACTCCATATTGTCTGTGAATTTGATGGGGAAACGCTTGTTCCAGTTCAATTTATTCCATCAATCTCAAAAAAATACATACAGAGCAGCACCGTTGCTAAGTCGCAACATTTTTAGGTCAGAAGCCATGGTCATAAGCATAAACTCCTGTGGTTTTGAATGCCCACCAACCTACTCAGAGAATTAAATTACTGCTGACACACCACCTTCTCTCACATCAATGTAGTGAGCATCCAGTATTGCATTAGGACACTTTATATTAAATTACTCCAAACCACGCACCCCCCCCCCCCCATCACTGCCTCCCTCAGACAGAGCACCACATCTACCTGCTGATTCCACAGGAAACGCTGTATTCTACTAGGTCTGCTGATAATGCACTTTTACAAAGACACACCTGGCACATTACACAGCAACAGAAATTAAACCTCCTTTATGAATAAATGTAGGCTTTAAATGTAAATAAGGCAATAGGCATATAGCTGTGTCAAGGCCATAATAGAACCACCTTATCTATAATCATTTATAAAGCCCTTGCATTCACAATAGTAAGGGACTGTGGTACTGTACCTGCATGTTGAATGATCTGACTACTCTGCAACTGGGAATTAGTGCCTGATACAGGAGTTCCTGCTGAGCTGGGTGTCACCTGGCCTTGTATGAAGTTCTGATTGCCTTGTGCATTTGGGAAACCTAAGGGGAGACGTTTGGCCATGCCTGCAATTAAAGAACTGGTTTAGTTTCTGTGTGTTCCAAAATGAGCTGAGCATGAAAGCATATGAATCCGTATAAATCAAATATAAAACTCCATATAAATCAAATATAATTTTGATTCGTGTTTAGTACCAAAACACCTACCTCCCATTCCGGAGTGGGGGACTTGAACCTGCTGGGACATAACCATGAATCCAGATTGCACATTCCCTTGCTGTCCCAGGACCGCCCTGCCCGGAGAGCTTACAGCCTGAGGAAAACCCTGAGGCGTAGTGGAACGGGGGCCCAGTTGGCCCTGGTTCTGCCCCATCATTGGGGGAGTCCCAGGAGAGCCTTGTTGGAAAGGAGAAGGGGAGGATACGGGGGACTTAGCAGTGAGGTGGCCCTGCTGAGCTGAAGACTGCGGTGAAGGAGGAGGTGGCCCCCGCAACCCACCCAACCCTTGGGGTCCCTGGAGCCCCTTGGGCTGGGGTGCTGCAAACTGAGGATTTCCTGGTTGCTGCTGCTGCTGCTGCCCCATGGTGTTAAAGACCTGGCCAGCTTGCTGACTGCCAAAAGGGTATGGAGGTGGAGGATGGCTTGGCGTCTGGACTGTTGCCAAAGAAGGACGTGGTGCCATCTGAGCATGTGGGGGGCCCTTCCTCCAGGCTGTACCCATGGGGCCCTGGGCCGGAGGGGGCTGCAAGACCCCAGAGGGCAGCTGGTTCCAGCCAGTCGGGACAGGCATCTGATTTTGGTTGAATGGTGGGCGAGCACCCCCTAGCTGTGCAAGCTGAGCCTGCTGCTGTTGATGCTGTTGCTGGAGCTGCTGCAGAGTGGCTGGGTTCAGCTGGCGGCTGGCCTGCATGGCTTGCATGTGATGACCCTGTGGAGGTATGGAGGTTGGGCCATGGGGAGGCTGTGGGTGTTGAACTTGCTGCTGTTGCTGCTGCTGCTGCTGCATGGCCAGGCCTGACAGCATAGGGTCCAATGAGTCTGAGTGCAAATCACACAGAGAAAACAAAATGAACTGCACGTATCGACTTTACTGATACGCATTTGAAACTATATTGTGTTTTAGAAGCGCTTATCATTTCCTTTCCTCTTACCAGTCTGGGAAGGTGGTCGGGGAGCCCTCGTCTGCATCTGCCCACTGCCCCCAGCAACCATAACCTGACCTGACATACCTGGGCCTTGGGGCCCCACTGGAACTGAGGGGTTGTTCATCCGCAAACCTCCTGTGAGTCAATAAAAGTTCAAAATAAAATGTATTTTCCAAAACAGAAGGCTGTCATAGCTTGTCATGGTTTTACTGGGTTAGGATAAATCTCAAAAAGTTGATAACAAGAAATGGACACTCCCGGAAATTATTCAATTATAAAAACTAAAAAAATTAAGAGATCACTTGCTTAATTACAAATGTGCAGTTAAAAATACTAAAAAAGAGCTTGCGTCTCTCAACTGGGTATAACTATGCCCTTTTGGCTTTCACGTGCTAAAGTAAGAAAATAAGCTTACTTGTAACTGCACCGGGCTAAGGTGAGGAGTTTGCATTATTTAACAAAAAGGAACCTTGTGGGCAAAATATCAACAAAGTAGCAAACATTCCTGGATAGAGAAGAGTTATTTCTAAAAATATAAAAAGAGAACCTCAAGAGTGGTAGATTGAAGATTTCAACAACATGCAACTTCCCTATAGATTATAATGAAACAGCACAGATTGGGGTCATTCTGGGGGGAAAGAACTCCTTTTCAATCTTAACGTCTGTGACCTTTCTGATATTTCACACCCATAATGAAGCCTTAGAGTAATGGTGAAACAAAATTTTATCAACTTTTAGCAATCTTTTAGGGTGAACTGTTCCTTTAACCAGTCAATCACCATAATCATCATAATGGTCTTATAATAATACTGTAAAACAAAAATACAAGGGATCCCACTCCATAAATTGGCATGTGTAAACGTTGAACTGTATAGAGCATTATTTATAAAGTCGTTTTGAGATAATTAAAATATAAATTAATATAGATTTTATTCCTAATTAATTAACACAAAGAATTAAGTCAAAATATTCAAACATGACCCATGTTGTAAAGCAAGTCTTTGTGACTACAATGCTAATATATGTACGGTTTACGGTTGTCAAACTGTAGATCTCAAAAGTAGAGGTGGGTAGGCCAAAAGTGGAGTGAAAATTGACACTTTGTCCCTAATTTTCTGAATGGTGGTTTGTGATTTTTTCTCTCAAAAGTATACCAATGGTCATACTCCAAGGTCACATTATGGGTGTCAAATATCAGAAAGATCTGAAAGGACAAGATTGAAAAGGAAACAGTTTCCCCCGGAATTACCAATTGTAATAAAGAGTTTAATAAAGC
Organism: Ilyophis sp. 1 JC-2022; assembly: GCA_022702515.1. Classification (NCBI taxonomy): domain Eukaryota; kingdom Metazoa; phylum Chordata; class Actinopteri; order Anguilliformes; family Synaphobranchidae; genus Ilyophis; species Ilyophis sp. 1 JC-2022. The sequence goes on along the minus strand of JAKUDI010000088.1, from coordinate 10,386 downwards.
ACTGCTTGTATGAGCCTGTCAATACGGCAGGGCATATACTTCCAACAATATGACAAACAACCTGTTTCCAAAGAACACACCGTTTTCTTAAAATCAGCACGCCTTTTCACAACCTGATGTGTTTCACTAGAACACACTGCATAAGACCATTGGACTCCCACAACAAGATGTCACAAAGCAGATATTTGAAACATTGTGCCTTAGTTATGTGATAGATAAGACTTGCCGTTTCAAAAGGCTATTAATTTAGGCAGTGTCTTTTACTTACGTATCTTACTTTGTCCACAGACAAGCAAAAACAATTTTACATAAATAATTTGCATGAGACTTTTGCAATAACAAGGACAAACTACCTATATCTTATTTTCAATATTAATATGTCCTACGTCTATTTACTTAAATGTTCTTCTACCAGATATGGACCGTCTATTTTACCAGCTAATGTATTACCTCAGGCTATACACTGCCCAACCACTTTGATGAATTGCTCCAATAGATTCTACTATTAAGCATAATTACTGATACTGGGCCAGCCAGTGGAGGAAGGGCCCACTTTCTATAGCCGAGTTCCTCCAGAGATTTCCTCCCACCGGGGAATTCTTTTCTCATCACTGTTTCAGTGTTTTTAAAAATTATTTTGTTTATATATCACTTGCTGGTTTTCTGGGGGTTTCAGGCTCAGCGTTTTAAAATTTTTCTGTAAAACATGCTACACAAATACAATTGAATTGACCTGAATTTAAGTTTAAGTTTAATCCTGCAAAAAAAAATTATATAAAATTAATTCCTTACCAGGGCCTTGTTGCATTAGGAAACCCACATCCATCCTCATTGGATTGGCTGCAGCAAGTGGTCCATTCACCCTGACCTCCTGAACTCTGTTTTGCCCCATTGCCACATTTATAGCACCTTCCCCTGAACATAAGAGAGCATGAAAAGAGAGATTAGTCTCTTTTTGTTAGTCAACCCATTGATTATCTGTTAGCATGTACTCATTTTGCTAAGTTCCATCTGAACATACAAAACAGGTATTAGCCTGTATTATAGTTAATTTATGACTATATTTAGAAAATCATTACCAGATAACTGTTTTGATATAAAAGTATTATAAATAAGGGATAAAAAACAACTGAATCAAATTTTATGATTCCTCCTGTTAGGATCTTTTTTGTCCCCCATTCAACTGACGTTGAGTGTTCCCATTTTATAAATGTACATTCACAGCTTCTGACTGTCCACATGACCAGCTTATTTAAAATCTATATAAAATATTCAGCTTCTGAGCAGTCAACACAGCACATTTATTACATCATGGCTGATTTTATATACTGTAAAGTACAACTCCTGAAGATCTAACAGCAACATGAATACCTGAAATGGCATAAAATTCTCCGATGTTGATAGTACAGAAAATCTTTCTTGGGCACGATATAATGTCTCATTGTATGTTGGTATTAGTTAAACTTGAATTTGAGTACTATTAAAAGATCACATATTTGGATTGTACCCTCAATCTGGACAGACAGGATTCCCAGATCACGCAGCTGCTGGTGGTTGTTCTGTGCCAGGAGACGCAAGCGTTCTGCAGCATCGCGTGGGATATTGAATGTGACACGCACACTATTCCAGGGCTCCACATGTTTGGGCTGCAGCCTTTCTGAGTCTGGAAGAAGAACGGTGCATAAAAGGTGAGAATATGTGGGTATTCAAATCAATGAGAGTGCATGAGTTTACATAACCAGCTTGATTAATGGTTGTAGTGTAAATATACGTAAATTTTAGATCCTTGATGACTGGTTAGTTTGGCTGGAAGTGAAAAATGCAACTGGTATAAAATCTAAATCACCTTAATATGTAATATTCCCACAAACAGTTTTAATGCAAAATATATATATATATATTTAAAAAGATTTAAAAAAGATGCAACAAGGTGGGTTCTAAATGCACTAAATGTACACATAACAGGATATGATACTGACATACATTCAGTCTCAAGAGGTCACCCACTCATCCTTACCTAGTTGCAACATATCAGGCACACTATTTAAGATGTTGTCTAATTTCTCTTGGAAATCATTATCGTCCATGTTTCCCTGGAAGGCAATGAACACGGTAGAGTCTTCCACCTGGGTCTGGGATCGATATGGAAAGTCGTTGCCATGGCTACTGTCATCATCTTCCACTCCAGAGTCCTGCTCTGCTTTGGGATCACCTATGAGGGCCACTTTCCCCAATAAAGCCTCAGTCTGACCCTGTCGGTGCACCATAGCTCCTTATCAAGGGCAGCGAAGTGTGGTGTGACACGGTCGATCCTGCTGGGCACAAAACCTGTTAGCCAGCGGTGTGTGTGGTACGAAAAAAATCATCTAATCAGCCATGAATAACCAGTTTCAGCGCGGATAATTACCACAGGTTGGTAGAGTGAATCAGGACAGACATGCAACCATCATAAACAACTCACCCTGATCATTCTAGGATCCTAAGAGACGACTACACTGTATCTAGCTATTGCACTGTATACATCACCGTAGGCTGTTTAACTCTAGCTTATTTAGTATGCGTTTGATTCCGTTCCACGCATCACAGAGCAGGTAGTGGCAATTCACTTTTGTGTTAAACCCATTTTATACATAAAAACAACACACAGCAATAGGTACTTTCCAACAACAAACTATGCATGAAATAAAGAACTGGCGCTAAGTAGCCTAATTTAAGTTCACTCTACAAACCTTCGGATAAAGAATATAATAGCATATTTGCCTATTTACTCAGCCTAACTTCACTTTTAAACTAAAATGTTTCATGATTCAATTTCCACTGAAAATATAACCATAAATCTGTAAATGGACAGTGAGGTTACGTAAACGGGCTGCACGTCAAACGTCAGCTATGTTAAGTTAACGTTACCTAGCTAACGTTAGTTGGCCACAATAGATTGATTAACGTTAGCTAGCTTGCTGGTGTCAACCATTGTACAAATAGTGAAGTAACGTTACGTCAACAAACCAGATTGCTATCTGGCCAGATCTAATTTAATTCCCAGTACATTGCTAATGAATTTAGTAAGCTAGCTAGCCACATCTATAGCCATATTAGAGCTACAAAAAGACATATTCTAACGTTAAAATCTAATTTAGCTTCTCGCTAACTTACAGTATTTCGCAGCAACGTTACAGCTAGCTAGCTAGTTAGCTACTAACCAATCTCAAAGCACTGACCAGCTGAAATTTAGTTCCAATTTTTAGAAATCGAATAAAGTAACGCGGTTCTTAAAGACAAAATTAAGACCGAACATGTAACGTTATTTACGCGCAAGGAGTATTAAAGTACCGTTATTGTGTCATTTTCACGTTGCACTTCGGATGAAGCCGATGCAGCGAAACCACCTAAAATGACATTTAGCGACTTGGTTGGGCGAACGCGCATTTCCTTGCGTAAACCATTTAGCTGAGTAGCTAGCTAGCGAACATTGACAATCTACACAACCAACTGTTTTACAAGTATCGAAATAATCAACTTAGGTTTGCACATATCTACAATACCTCAACGTTCCCATATGTTTGCTTTTGCAATGCCCATCTTTCAAGCTTCATTTTCAAACTCAAAACTGCTGAAGACTTCCGAGGCACAGCCAACTAGCCATCCACCGCAGGCCCTGGGTTAGCTCGCTTGCTCGCTAGCTAGCTTCAAGCTACGCCACTATAGACGCACACTAGCAAGCTGGTGTATTCAGCTAGCTAGCTAAACATAACGTTAGCTAGCTAGCCTACACACCGGCTCTTCAACTGGCTAGATCGCTAAATAGCGATCTAAAGTAAAACATCGAAAGCGCAGTTGCCGGTGGATAGATAATGAGTCTTAAGTAACGTTCGTATTGTTGCATCTTTTTGATTTATTTAAATCGAATTGATCCTACAAATAAATAAATTAACCCTTACCAGATCACTCCATTGGAAATAACCCCCTCCTGTTCATTAACAAAACACGGATCAAGCAACTGTGACAACACTGAGGGGGGGCGGGGGGTTGGAAGAAGGGAGGGTTCCAGTCGGAATAAATTGTAACCTCTTTCGTTTTCTCCGTTTTCTCAGAAAGCTGTGCTAACATTAATTCTCATTATAAGTCTGAAAACATACAAGTAAAATGGTGAAGCAAAATAGCACTATTTTGTATTTTTATAGATATATTTTCACAATCATATATATCGTTTCCAATTTACGCTACATGCTGCTCAATTTGCGTAACCCGAAAGCGGAAACGCGTAACATTGCAACAACAGTGAACTCGATTGGCTGAGAGCTGCCTAAAAATTGAGTAAAACGAAATATGTAGAGGACAACTCGGCCAATCGTTCAATATGATTTTCAACGCAGTGTAATAATTATTGGTGCAGGAAAGTGTGTCGCGCGGAACACTGTTTTGCTGGAGCAGAGGCAGAGCATCTCTATTGAGAGATTCATTTTTTTACATTTACAGTATAATGAGCGTGGAATTCAAGTAACATTGACTAATTTAGTTTATAATAAGACATGAATCGTCATTTTGAAAAGAAAGAACAGTAAAAATGGTATATAAAAGACAAACATGGATAATATAATGAAATTGTTAACGGCGTTAATTTGCTGTAGGATTTCACGATGCGAAGCAATAGCCATCCACAGTCCAAAAGGTATGAAAATGAGGGACTCGGATTAGACCATTAACCTTTTGGGATAAAAATATTTCCTCAGTTGAGTAGTTTGGTCAGGTTGTTTTACAACTGGCAGACTTGGCTGCAATTGTTTTGAGAGGATAATACCTAAGTGTAAATATCAGAAACCCCCACAAACTGTTCTTGCAAATTGTGCTTTTTAATGTTTCAGTGGGGAACCACAACAACACAACATAAGAATGCATATATTTCATATTGTCCAGACTGCTCTTCAATTAATGCTGCTTAAGAAATAATGTAAAAATATTTAAATAAACATGTCCATGTCATATTACAGATTCTAAATCTGTGAAATGATTATTCATGAGCATGTTGGAGCATCGAATGTCAATAAGGGCAATGTTATCAGTGGACAATTCATGAAGAGGTATGAGATGCAGTGTTTATATACAGAAAACTGCAAATTCTCTTGAACTTATTGGAAAGACTATTTTTTTACTAAATTAAGAGTGGTTTAAGGGCTCACCCCTACTATTAAAAAGGTTACGCCAAATGTTCAACCCACTGACCCAACATATATTTATATTTATTTATATATATATATATTTTTGAAAAGAATATAGCTGGTGCTCCAAATTCTAATCTTATGAGGGGGGGAATTGTGACAAAAAGCATTACAGCCAAATGTAGCCCATGTGAGCTTAGGTGGAAATGACAGCAAGGAAGCCTGAAGGGTATCATAAAGCACATCCCAATGTACTAGCTCCACATAGCCTGCACTCACACATAGACAGGCTGAAAACTGAGTTTCTTATAATATATAGATAGGTCTTTATTGTCTGTTGTACACACATTTCCTGTGCATCAAAGCTTGCATCTTCATAATAGCCACAATAAAGACAAAAACATTATAAAAGTGTATGATCATAGTCACAATCAGTTAAATTTTTATCTAATAAAGCCCTTCTGAATAACATTCAATAAACAATGATTTAATGCCTTAACAGAGAGAATGCTGGTGGTATATAGACATAATTTCAATTATGCAGTAGTTTAACTGAGGATTGAACAAGTAATTTGTGTCACCATCAAACCTTGAAGTATCTTTCATAGATTATTTGTATTGAAACGGTTTTGAAGTATTTCTCCAGGAACACATTTTCATATTATGCTAAATAATTATACATGTATGTTCAGGACAAACTTATATGTATTGAACTTTTTTAGTTGCTGATGTGTGAAACAGTAGTTTTGCAGTGATGAAAAATGCAATTGATCTTCCACAGCACTGCTATTTTTATGATTAACACTTGATATTCAGTCAAAGTGAAAATGTTGTCCTTTCAAAATTAGGATTATGTCTTTTATTGTCAAAATGTGACTCTTGCTGTTAGCTTTCTTGTGTTTGTTAATGACTTCAAGTTTGTTAGCCATCCTGCTAGGTAGCCAAGCAATTCATTAGATCAAACAGAAGTTAATAATAGTTTAGATTGATGCGACACACTGCTCATACCCACTGCTGCAGTTATACCGTCGTCAGATTACTTCCAAACATAGAATGGAAGTAATCTTCCTGGTCAGATTAAGCAGCCCCTACAAACAGGTCTGCTTTTCATCACTGCTGCTTTACATCAAGTACTTTATCAGTTTTCACTGCATAGGATGCTGCTGCACTTCAGTTGAGTTTGGAACAGTTCAATTAGCAGGCATGCCTTCCAGGCTGAGTAGTGCAGCTACAATTGAATGTGGTAAAATTGAGAAAGTCCATGAAATGAAAGTGATGAAATGTCACTGTGCTCCAGCATTGGAGTCTGCAGTGGTATTCCACCCAGGTCTTTCCTCCGCCGTTTCCTGTATTTTGCTACAAGGTACAATTTATCCTTAAGATAATTAACTGACTTTGCGTTCTATTTTATAAGAATTTGTACATTCAAATATTTTACACAGACTATTGCTGTCAAAAAATAAATGACAGTAAATTTGTATGCATGTGCCACTTAAAGAAAAACAATGAAATTAAAAGAAGAAACTGTATCGATTTGAAGCCTCCCACTTCTTTATTTAAAAAAAAAACAACTGAGCACAATTTCAATAAACAATAGCCATTGTATTAACATTAAAATATTAATCTAATACACATTACATAATGGGAAATGTATTAGCGACTGCTTTTTAATAGGATGGAACTATATTCATTCACACATTGAAGATGCACCCCTTCAAATGTGCTATTAAATAAGCACACACACAACAGCCAAAGAAATAAAGTACATTAGATAATTCAGTATGCATCATAATTAGTCAGCTTAACCCCCTCTTTAAAGCAATGAGCGTCATTTCTTTTTTCAGATCATGCTCTATATGCCACCATCTCTTCATTATATGATTTCTGAAAAGCAACCGTTAAAGGATAAGTCAAGAAATTAATCTAGAAAATAATTCAAAAGTGAAAGCCAGTGGCCAATGACACACAAACTGGAGAATAAAAGTATATCAGATGGTTCGAGGAATAAAGAACAGAGGATAACAACCCCTGAATTTTAAAGATAATAAAGACATTTAAAGACCTTCCCCTGACTTTGGTATCTGGATAGAAAACCTAATTTGATCTTTGACCACTTTATTTGCAACAAACTTAACAGTAATCACAAGTAACCAATAACTTAATGCGCATTTGAAATAAACTTCAACCTGTCTCCGTTGGTGGGCAGCAGCCACAGTTACAATTTACATCCTTTAATATGTTAACAAATCAGACAAACTAATTAGATTCATATAATATCTACCAGGAAAAATCTTAATGTTTGTGGTTTTGTAAAACACCTTTGAGATAAGCTTGCACCACATCAAGACTTTGTTCCTTATGAACATATACTTTTGTAGGACCTTTAAACTTCATCACACATAATGTATAACATCACCAAATACAGGTACTGCACATTCAAGCTATTTGTGCTAGTGGTAGGTAGCAAAATACCAGTTTGTTAGATAAGGATTTGAGAGTAGGCAGTGGAAACAGGTAAAAGAATAGAACCATGTAAACCATAGTAAAATATGTAAACATAGGTTAAATGTGAACATAATGCTTCAAGGCATATAATTCACATATAAAATATAACTTTATAGAAAACATATTATAAATGCAAATCTCACAACACGTTTTAAGTGGGTGTGTCTAAACAGAATGAACTGACAGACTCCACATTTCTATCTTAGTACCAATCAAAAGCACACATTTATCTTAGAGACACTAACTTACAGTTCTTCAATCCCTTAGTTTGAGGACTTTCAAAAATAATAAAATAGCAACATCATAAAACAGTACTTGATCCCAAGAGAACGGTATTCTGATATTCCCCTAAAAACAGCTAAATTAGCTCTGTTTAGGCTCCACCATAAATGCAAATATTGTATTTTTACCCCAGATAAGTTACAAGTACAAATAATTCAATTTTAAATAAAATAGCTTAAAAATGCCACACATTGGTAAATCTATATTCAATCTGTAAATTCTGTGTTGCCATATTGGTTTTAATAGTGCAAATGACAAAAACACAAGAAAATAAGACAAACATCTATCAATTAAATATAAAATACAACATTGCTGGGAAACCTTAATTTGCATGAAATAACTTGATACACTGTCAGCCAGTCTTTCACCATACATTCAAGGAAGATCCCTCTCAAAAGACCATTTGAATTCAGCTTAAAAATAAACAACTCTTCCGGTCAAATATTGCCATTGTAGGAATTGGAGCACTGTCCACCAGAGGGCAGCACCGGCCGTACTCGCAGGTAGGGCAGCAGCTCTGGCTGGTTGTAATCACTGCAGCTGCTGCCTATTGCCTAATCAGTGGGGCTAATAAAAGGCCTAAAAGATAGGAATGTTTGGCTGAATGACTTTTTTGCCTGCCTTTTTATGTTTACTTTTGCCAAATTTTCCCATTTATTATTTCTGTAAAGGGCTTTAATGTTTTCAGCTCTCTTATGTAATACAGTTTTTCTCAATTGTTTAGACACATTTTTTGAAACTCAATTCTCAAAATTATAAACACAAAACCCACACGGTCAACACTTTCTGCAAAACCTCTTATAGCTCTTGTCCAAATCAAGCACTATTTTCACATTTAAAATAAATTTCACATTTATTTCACTATTACACTCCCAATCCCAAAATTATATTTTTCCTTCAAATAATAAACACTAGTCAACAAATTAATACAAATTATAAATGCCATTTACACGCTGGTGTAAAAAATTTAAGACACTATTACCATTATATTAGTTAGACTTCAGTATTGTTTGAGTGTACTGGCCAACGCAAATGTTATTTTTTATTTTTCCAATTTCCAAAAATGTAAAATAAAAACAAACAGGAGAAAATTGGGGGGGGGGAACTACTGTACTGGGAGTAAACAAAAAATAAAAACTAAGTAAAACTAAGTTGCAAAAAAGAATTAGTCTGGTCTCTGCTATTGATCAGGCCACATATTCTCATGTACATCACACATTATATTTTCTCTGGCCAAGCAGTGTGAGAAGTGTCTTTTGGAATGACACAGCCACCCTTGACATGACTGAGAAATTAAAAAGCAATGGTTTCATTGAACCAACTTTGAAACAGAGCATCATGATGGAAACTCACATTGTCCCATATGACAACACGTGTGAGCTGCTCTGGTCTATCTTGTGTGTGTGTGTGTGTGTGTGTGTGTGTGTGTGTAGCTAATTTCTGCAGCACTACAATGTTTCCCCCGTGTTTCAGGTCGTCCTTACAGTAAAGCTGGTAAGATTCTAAGACCGTGCTTAAGGGACAGGCACTCCCATATTTGCTCCATGTAGGAGTGGCTTCGGTACGTACACGAGGGATACTGCCAGCTTAGCTTATGCACACTATGCTGTCTGTACTGTGGTCCTTTTGTAGTAGTATAAATTGGGTACTCTGTAGTACAGGAATCACTGAGTATTGATCTGTTACAGTAAATAACAATATAGCAGGTCTACCTAGTCTCATTTCTAAATGATCTAAATCTAAATGAGCCTCCACATACAGGAGAGTTCACATTTTGCTCTTTTATTTGTGCTCTGATTGCCGATTGAATAATTAAATCAACTAGTGTTTCACCTGTGAAGAATGTATGTGTTAATTGATATTGGAGTTTATAGTTTTTTATCGTTTTTAATGTGTTTTTCACGTGAAAACAAAATATATACTTTTTGAAAATTGTGCCTAAAACAGGATAATTGTGTGAAATGTATTCAACAAGTGTTAAAGAGACTGAAATTTGTGTTACAACAAGCTTATAATTTTGAAAATCTTTAGGCACATAAACTTAATGTTTTATTTATAGGGTCATAATACCAATTTTAGTGTCTAAACAATTGAGAAAAACTGTAAAAGACAGTAAGCCAACCCTACCAACCAGGTGATCAGCAGCCATCCCAGCACTGCATCACACCATTGATCGATTCCAACAAGTTTACACAATAAATATTAAATGGGAGGAGGAAGGTGTATATTACAGAAGGATCGCTCCTTGTTTTCATGTTTCAGTAAACATAGAAATCATGTCTCTCTCAACACATTAAATTGGTACCCAACAGTGATAGTATGCTACTAAAAGAGCAAGTACTGTACTTATTAAACAACTCACAATTTGGCCTAAATAATTTCACACAGTGACTAAATTCAAGAATGTATCAAAATGGACAGGTGACCTGTGGGTATGTGTCGA
>JAKUDI010000878.1:0-12705 GCA_022702515.1 Ilyophis sp. 1 JC-2022 | reverse complement strand
CTTACAAACAGAGAAGAGAGAAGTGATATCCACAATTCCCAAGTTCCGATGACAACCCCTGTACTGTGTCACATCGGAAAGGCTGCTGTAAGGGGGGGAGAGAGAACATGAGTGAAAATGGAATTTAATTAGATTTTATGGACACCATAATGGGTGGCGCTGCAATGAACTGACGTGTTGGGAACAATCAAAAGATTTTGCTGTCAACAGCAGAATAGAACACACACAAAGCGGGTGTGGTCCAGGTGCACAGGTAAAATGGGCATTGCCAGGTACACAGGTAAAATGGCCATGACCAGGTTTGTGCCAAAGATCAGGAATAGGGTGGATAAATATGGCTGGAACAGTTCTGGTCACTATGGCAGAAGTATCGGTTGTATGCAAGTAACTGGTCACATTGGGAAGGAATGTGTTTAAGTCCTTTACACATTTTTAAAAATGATTTTACGTAGAAATTGGGCAGAATATCAGGGTATCTTGGGTGTGTTCAGTTGGGATGTCTTTTCAAAATACAAAGTGTGTTGATACACAGCAAATTGTCTTACTGCATATTTACTGTACCAGGTTTGGGGGTCACTTGCATTTAAATTAAGCTCATTTAGGAAATTAATTGAAATACAATTAATTAATTGAAAAGTGACCATAATGTTCTATGATGAGTTTTTAATTAATAATTTGAACTTCAATTATTTTCCCAAATTGACAAAATTGGAGTGGAATTGGCCACAATTCATTACTGTACAATACGGTACAATAAGTGTGACTTTAAAACACTAAGAATGTGGATTCCACACTTGGTGAGACAGAAATAAATAATGTGGATTGATGAAATCCTCACATCTGTATGTGTGCGCGCTCTCAGACGTATAACTGCAACCTGCACGCTCAGGGATCACACCTGAGGGGGGTAAAAAAAACTTCCTGCTAAACGGCTCACAGTTGGTTTGATTGCAGTGACATCCTCCAGTGACATCACCAGCAGTGGCAGAGGATGGTTGGGCCCTGAGCATCATTCTTCGCTATGAAAGTTCTTGTGTACTGGAGGGGTATAATGAGTCAGCCTGGTTCCAGTTCAACAGTGGGAAGGGGTATAATGAGTCAGCCTGGTTCCAGTTCGACAGTGGGAAGGGGTATAATCAGCCAGACTGGTTCCAGTTCGACAATGGGAAGGGGTATAATGAGTCAGCCTGGTTCCAGTTCGACAGTGGGAAGGGGTATAATCAGCCAGACTGGTTCCAGTTCTTGGCGTCTTGGCGTTAGGGGCTTTAAACTCTCAAATCAGGTGCCATTGAACTGTCACTCAAAGAACAAATCACTTTTACTACAGTTAGCCACTTTGTTCTGTTCTTTTTTTTATATTAATTTTGTATAAAGAGGGAATGTATTTTTTTGCATGTTCTGCCTGTATTTATTGATTTGTACATAGTGCTGTTGTGTAGCTTTGTAAAAAATATTTCGTATATAACTAAATTAATATATATATATATGTACATATATACAAAGTTTATAGCATTGTAATTGTGGATTCACCTGTCTCCCACATCCCTCTGGTTTTTAAGTTGTAATTCTTGTGTCTTTTGTATGATGGAGAATTTTTGTTATCCCGTTGCCGAGGAGCTGTTTACTGCGTTGAGAAAAACCTGTGTAATAAAGGACCGCAGTGTGATTATCTGCCAGTGCTTTCATTTCTCTCTGAGCCCAACTGACTGAAGTACAGAGCTTAAGTTCCAACAGGTATCTTTTCTTTCCGGGACATGTTCGTGGAATGAAATTGCCTATAGGTGCTAGTAGAGATTTGCTTTAGTTTTATGAATGGAAAACTATAACGATGCAAAATAACAATATGGAGGTTTCAGAAAATGTAAAGAGAAGGCTTTACAAAGTAAAACTAAATAAACTGAACAAAGGAGGTCAGATAAAGTCACATTTTTGAGCCTAAGAATATTTCATGAGGAACCTGCCCATCTTGCTGATTTTAAGATAGATTTTAAAACAAAAATCAGCAGACCCCCAAGCTCCCCAAGAACTGCTTTCTAAACTTGTGTTGGGACCTAGTGGTGGCTTGTGATGGGGGTTGAAGGAGGGTTGCAAGAGTATGGTACATTTTCAAAGTACTTTTAACCTCTTTGTGCAGATGGTCAATTCTCACCTATTTAGGATGTGTTCTATTTAAGGTTTCATAACTGCAGGTGTGAGCATCCCAGAAACTTGGAAAATGGCCTTAAATTAAGCCAGTTGTATAATTTACAATACTAAGATTAGTTTATTTTCCTAATTTAGGTTAAAAAACGTTCCACAAATGCAAAGTAATCTTAGCAAAAATGCAAAACAAACCTTTTTTTTGTTTCTTTAGTATCAATATCTACTGCATATCCGGCAGCAGAGTGATGGTTTGAGGCTCGTTTGATACCTCAGACCCTTGAGAGCCATTTCGCTAACCATGTATTCCATACTGTTCCAGCATAATTTACAGCTAAATCTAGTCCCACCGCCCAATCCCCATAGAGTTTCATTCAAATGCAGAAGTTATAGTATCGGTTGTAAGAGTACCAGAAAATAAGATATCAAGAGTCTTTTGACAGACATCAGGAAGTCATGGCATGCAAAGGATATGTGACCAAATATAAAAAATGATTACTTTATTCTACATTGTTAAACTATCCAATATTTTTTGATTCCCGAAAATTGGGGGGGACTATGTACTAAAGGTTATATAATATCTAAACGGTTCATCCGATATAGATTAAAATACCCTCAAATTAATCAAATTAACCTCATTGTCATTGTATTCTTTCAAACTCAAAATGCTAGAGTACAGAACCAAAATAACAAAAAATGTGTCACTTTCCAATGAATTATGGTGCTTACTGTATATTTAACTACAAATCAACTGTATTGACTCATGAAACTCACCTTTGGAAGTGGAAATGACTATATTTTCATCAGTATAGGTTAATAGATATCTATGTGTCAAGAAACCTATCCAAAACTTGAATGAATAAAATACTTTTTGTCCAGATACATTTGCCTCTTATGGTGGTTTAAGATGAAAACATTGATATCACACTGGTACACACACCTAAATATGTAAGCTAATCATTCACTGTTGTACGTCAATAAAACCACTTTTTTTTCTCTCTACATTATGTAATTGTTTGCTAAATGCCTTGGGATGACATTTCTCAGTAGTTTTTTTTTTTTTTTTAAATGTTGCCATTCATAATCACTCCAAGAAATATTTAACATTCATCTAGCACATATCATAATTGTAATGAGTATTTTACATGCCTTAAGTGACAACTACAGCCCAGGGAGATAATAATACGCCATAGTCTATATTATGTATGATAAGATCACAATAAAATAATATTCCACCATCAGGAAAATGCTGGCAAATGTTCTAGCTTCACGGCAAATCAAACATAAAACTTGACTGAGCCACCTATGAACGCTTACACTACAAAATGTGAAATGCACTCAAACTGTGAAAAATAACAATATTAAACATACAGCACAAGACCGTGGTGGAGTGGAAAAACGAACGTACATATTTTAAATATTACAAGGAGTAATACCTCCATATCGAGAAGGAAAATAGCCATCATGTTTGTAAGCATATTGTCCGATAGAATACATACTATGATATCTTCTTCTGACCCACTCCCAAAATCCATAAAAACTCTCTAGACATGCTGACGAGTTGGTCAAATGAGTAAAATCTTGCTAACAATTACGCCTCAGCGAGAAAATGTACTTTCTTGCATTTTTTTGTAGCTGTCTGTGTAAAACGAAACTAATAAAACAAAAACTCCTGTTACAGCCGACTGTAATTTATCATTCAAAATATCCAATAAGACATTGCAAACACCGTTGTAAAGGTTATAATGTCCTCTATTGGAGAAAAGAGTTCAGTCAAACCACAATGAACTGGAATACATAACAGCTACACAAACAGCTTTTCGTTTTATGCTTGGGGTTTTCAGAAGGTGTGCTAGCATTATAAAGGAGTGTGTATTTCTCAAACATTGTCCAAGACAATAAATGATCATGGAATCTGGAAAGGAACACTGTGTAAAACCAATGACATGGTATAATTACGCAAGAATTTCACTTGTGAATTGCTGAATTGGCATACGTTCAGGCTATTGTTGGCTTTATCTCATTGCTATGATGAAATAAAAAATTTTGGTGGTGAATTTTTTTTAAAATGAACTCACAGATATTGTCCACTGTGTCACGACGTGAAAATAGATGAAAATGTATATTTCTAAATAAAAACAAGTGACGAAATCGAATTTGTATTAGACATCAAAAGAGAGAGGTGATGCCAAATGACATATATGCATTCTTGTCATTGATTGGATGGCGTCTTCATTTAACTCCTTTCTACCTACCTGGGCAACATCCTGTTACTCCTGCAAACTTCAAGTCAAGGAAAGCAACTAACGTGAGAGGGTGATAGCTAATACTAGCATATCCTACACTAGGCCTATGAAAAAAGTTGGAAGGAATAAAAGGTTGGATTTATGGACTGAAAACCAAATGTAGCCAACTGTTTTTTTAGCGGGAGAATAAATAGCATATGCGGTCATAAACTAGGTTGGAAAAACATCACAAATCTGAAGAGGCACCTAAAGTTGTAGAGCTATGCTATGCTGATTTTTCAAAGCCTTGCAAACTCCAAAAAATTTGCTATTAAGCAACTGTGACCCGGCACAGACTTCGCATACATGTCTCGCAACCGACCATTGCGCAAGAGAGTCACTATCAATAAAATCACTATCCGGTCAAAATTGAGTTAATACCAGAATAGCATTCCTGAATATTAAATGTACCATTCACCTAAATTTCAATTGTTATGTGAAATTTTGTTAAATATAGGGACTAGTTAGACCTCCAAAGCCCACCACACATAATAAATAACTTTGACTCACCTTAAATGTTCGAGTTTCAAACAATACTTTTTCGAACATTGTCCGTCACATATGCAATGAAATAAATAAATATGCAATTAAATAAATAAATAAGGTTATAATTTGGAAATAATGCGGGTTACCTTATTTCCAAATTTCCCAGAACAACCATCTTATTTGTAAAACGCTCTTTTAACTATTATAGCCTACAGTAGTTGTCAAAATATGAGGTTGTAGGCTAAATTCATTTATGGCTCATTTCAGAGAACAATGAATAGGCTACTATAATTGTAGCCTATTCATAGTTCTCTGTAATTATAAATTAATTTACAACTTAAAAAAAACAAACACATTTTGACAACTCCTGTAGGCTGTAGCCTAATAGTTAAAAGGGTGTTTTACAAATAGGCTAGCTGTTCTGGGAAATTTGTAATAAGATAACCTGTGTCAAATTTTATGAAAATTAGTCAGAATCAGAATCAGAATCAGAATCAGAATCCCTTTATTCGCCAAGTATTTACATACAAGGAATTTACTGTGGTTTATTGGTGCTACATAAACCAACATGAAACATAAAATAAAATAATATAATATAAAACATAAAACAAAACAAAACACAAAAACAAGTAGTGCAAGTAGTAGTGCAAAGTTTCAACCAATATAATATGATATATGCAAGATAAAAATAAAAATAAAAAATATAAGTAAAAATAAAAATATAAATAAACAAGAAGTACAGTGGGAAGTAGGTAAGTGTAAAGTGTAAAGTGTCTATGAGGCGGGATAGAGTCTGTGTCTGTGTCGTAGGGGGTCCCGGGCCTTGTTGATAAGGCTAACTGCAGAAGGAAAGAAACTGTTTTTATGGCGAGAGGTTTTGGTCCTGATGGACCGCAGCCTCCTGCCAGAGGGAAGTGTTACAAACAGACTGTGACCGGGGTGAGAGGGGTCGGCCACAATCTTGCCTGCACGCCTCCGGGTCCTGGAGGCATACAGGTCCTGGAGAGATGGCAGGTTGCAGCCAATCACCCTCTCCGCAGAGCGGATGATACGCTGCAGTCTGCCCTTGTCCTTGGCAGTGGCAGCAGCGTACCAGATGGTGATGGAGAAGGTGAGGATGGTCTCGATGATGGCAGAGTAGAAGTGGACCATCATCGTCTTTGGCAGGTTGAACTTCTTCAGCTGCCGCAGGAAGAACAACCTCTGCTGGGCTTTTCCAGTGATGGAGCTGATGTTCAGCTCCCACTTGAGGTCCTGGGAGATGAAGGTTCCCAGGAAGCGGCAGGACTCCACAATGTTCACTGTGGAGTCTCTCAGGGAGATGGGGATGAGTGGGGCTGGGTTATTCCTGAAGTCCACCACTATCTCCACTGTCTTTGCAGCATTTAGATCCAGGTTGTTCTGACTGCACCAGTCCGCCAGATGGTCGATCTCCCTCCTGTAGGCGGACTCATCCCCACCAGAGATGAGTCCGATGAGGGTGGTGTCGTCCGCGAACTTCAGGAGCTTGACAGACTGGTGACTGGAGGTGCAGTTGTTGGTGTACAGGGAGTATAGCACAGGGGAAATAACGCAGCCTTGGGGGGAACCGGTGCTGATGGTCCGGGAGTCAGAAATGTGTTTCCCCAGCCTCACGCGCTGCCTCCTGTCAGACAGGAAGTCTGTGATCCACCTGCAGGTGGAGTCAGGCACGCCCATGTGTAAGAGCTTGTCCTGTAGCAGAGATGGGATAATTGTGTTGAAGGCAGAGCTGAAGTCCACAAACAGGATCCTGGCATAGGTTCCTGCAGAGTCCAGGTGCTGGAGGATGAAGTGGAGGGCCAAGTTAACTGCATCGTCTACAGATCTGTTGGCTCTGTAGGCGAACTGCAGGGGGTCCAGGAGGGGGCCTGTGATGGATTTGAGGTGGGACAGCACAAGGCGCTCAAAGGACTTCATCACCACAGAGGTCAGGGCAACGGGTCTGTAGTCATTAAGTCCTGTGATCTTTGGCTTTTTAGGGACAGGGATGATAGTGGAGGACTTGAAGCAGTCAGGTACATGGCAAGTCTCCAGAGAGGTGTTAAAAATGTCTGTGAACACCGGAGCCAGCTGATCAGCACAGTGCTTCAGGGTAGATGGGGAGACAGAGTCCGGCCCTGCTGCTTTGCGGGGGTTAATTCTCTTGAACACCCTGTTCACATCTCTCTCCAGTAAGGACAGAGGTGTCGCTGAGGTGGGGGTGGTGGGCTGAAGCTGGTGGATGGTGTCACGGGGGATGGTGTCAGGACTGTCCCATTGTCTTTCAAAGCGACAGTAGAACTCATTCAGGTCGTTGGCCAGGCGTGAGTTATTCATGGAGTGGGGGGTTTTTGCTTTGTAGTTTGTGATCTGTCTGAACCCCTTCCAGACAGAAGCAGAGTCATTGGCTGAGAACTGGTCTTGGAGTTTCTCTGAGTACAGTCGTTTAGCTGCTCGCACCTCCTTGCCAAACCTGTACTTTGCCTCTTTAAAAATGACTTTGTCCCCACTCCTAAATGCATCTTCCTTCTCTGACCTTAACTGTCTGAGTTTGGCTGTGAACCAGGGTTTGTCATTATTATAACTCACCCTGGTGCATGATGGTACACAGCTGTCCTCACAGAAGCTGATGTAAGAAGTCACAGCCTCTGTGTGCTCGTCCAGATTATTGGAAGCAGTCCTGAAAACATCCCAGTCAGTGCAGTCCAAACACGCCTGAAGATCCTCTACAGCTTCCCTGGTCCACTTCTTTGATGTCCTCACAACAGGTTTAGACAGCTTTAATTTCTGCCTGTATGCAGGAATCAGGTGGACCATGACGTGGTCAGAGTGTCCCAGTGCAGCGCGGGGGACGGCGTGGTAGGCACTGCTTACTGTGGTGTAACAGTGATCCAGAATGTTCTCCTCTCTGGTCGGGCATTTAATAAATTGTCTGTATTTGGGGAGTTCGTGGGTGAGATTTCCTTTGTTAAAATCACCGAGGACAATAACTAAAGAATCCGGGTTTGTCCGCTCTACACTCAATATCTGGTCGGCGAGCGTGCGCTCTGCCTCTTGCACGTTGGCCCGCGGTGGAATGTAAACACCGACCAGAATGAATGATACGAACTCACGGGGCGAATAAAAGGGTTTGCAATTAATAAAAAAAGATTCCAGATCAGGAGAACAGTGTTGTAGGATCACTGTCACGTCGTTACACCAACCACTGTTAGTGTAGAAACACAAACCTCCGCCTTTTGTTTTTCCGGAAAGTTCTGTGTCGCGATCCGCTCTGAAAAGTTGGAAGCCTGCCAACTGTAGCGCGGAGTCCGGTATCGTTTCACACAGCCACGTCTCCGTGAAACACAAAACAGAGGATGAAGAGAAGTCTCTGTTTCTCCCCAACAGTAGCTGAAGTTCATCCAGTTTGTTTCCCAGCGAACGCACGTTAGAGAGAAATATTCCAGGTAACGCTGTGCGATGTCCGCGTCGAGAATTAAGTGGGTTATAGTATATTTTATCGGGGGAAGTCTGCATCTGTCAATACACTACCAAAATGTGCTGATCTTGACCATCTAATATGGCAGCCATGCTGAAATCTGAGCGATATCTAGGTTTTTATATCTATGGACTGAGCAACCAATGATCATAGCTCACGCAGCTCTTTCCATGTTGACTGACAGGCCAAGTCGTTTTGAAATAAATATGAGTTGAAATAAATACGCCATGAAATAAATAATAGAGACGTAAAATAATATATAGATATTTATTTCATTGTGTCACATATTCTGCGGTCTCCCCTTTGTGTTTGAAATGTGAGATGGTCCCTGTATTGGTGAATAGGATAATTACAAAGGATAATTGAATGATTGACAGATGATTAGGTTCTGATTATGGGATTGGGAAGTTAAAGCTGCAGTAAGCAAGTTTGAAAATATACAAGGCAAAAAGACCTCCTAAGCCCCTCCCACCAAATTATGCTCCAGTGCACACGCGGAGACACGCAGACAGGGAGGGGTTTATTCTACGGGTAGGATCTTTTGCTTGTAGATAGTTGCCCTGATTGGTAGCTACATAGCTGATTGGTTGTTTTTTTTTAAAAACTGGCTTAAGATTTTTTGACAGCCTAGTAGAGTCCAGGACACTCACAGAAACCAAATTTTTTCTCAGAACACTTATTGATAGCTGTTGGAATTTAATGAGCAAATTTAGTAATTTTGCCAAAATTATATTGAATAAATCTTGCCTACTGCACCTTTAATACACCACAGCTAGGGGAATGAGATTGGGGCTGGATCACGGGGGGGTGATATAGGCTAGGTGTACTTGAAGGAGGGTGACTGAGTACAGGAGACGAGAGTAGGAGGTTGAGTCCTCTCGGCTCCCTGTACACAGCGTTTTTTTTGTTTCTTTTATTTCTCATTTGGTTATTTTGCTTTGTATGGCTGTGCATGTATTGTGTTGTGTGTGACAGTGAAACCACTTACTGTACGGCGGAGTGCTGTTTGCGGGATACTGGAGACTGCAGTTGCTGCGGGAAACAAACAGTGTCCAGTGTCGGAGTTGTCCTCTTTTGTTGTGTGTGTGATCTGTGGGAGTGTGAGAAAGGCCTTGGGTGTTGAGGTTTTTTTTGTTTTGTTTTTAGTGGCAGTCCCTTCCGGCATCGTGGCGTGGTTGGGACTCCACTCCATAATTTCTTTGTGTTTGTAGTTTGTCTGTGGGGTTTTGTGCATGTAGTTTGGTTTATGTGTGTGTGGCTGCCTGAAACGCAGATTCCTCGATCTGGTGCTCCTCGGCATAGTAGTTGGGCCGGGCAAGTGGCTGGCCCCGAGGCGAGCCATTCTGTGTGTGGGTGATCACGAGTGTGTAAATTGAAACCGACCTTTTCTCTTGTCACTTATATACACAGGTGCAGCTCAAAAAATTTGAATATTGTGAAAAAGTTCAATATTTTTTGTCACTCATTTCAGAAAGTGAAATTCATATATTATATAGATTCATTACACATAGTGAAATATTTCAAGCCTTTATTTCTTGTAATTTGGATGATTATGGCTGACAGCTAATGAAAACCCAAATTCAGTGTCTCAGAAAATTAGAATATTGTGAAAAAGTTCAATATTGGAAACTCATGGTGTCACACTAATCAACTAATTAACTCAAAACACCTGCAAAGGTTTCCTGAGCCTTTAAATGGTCTCTCAGTCTGGTTCAGTAGGCTACACAATCATGGGGAAGACTGCTGACTTGACAGATGTCCAGAAGACAGTCATTGACACCCTCCACAAGGAGGGTAAGCCACAAAAGGTCATTGCTAAAGAAGCTGGTTGTTCACAGAGTGCTGTATCCAAGCATATTCATAGAAAGTTGAGTGGAAGGAAAAGGTGTGGTAGGAAAAGGTGCACAAGCAACAGGGATAACTGCAGCCTTGAGAGGATTGTCAAGCAAAATCTATTCAAGAATTTGGGGGAGCTTCACAAGGAGTGGACTGAGGCTGGAGTCAGTGCATCAAGAGCCACCACGCACAGACGAATCCAGGACATGGGCTACAAATGTCGCATTCCTCGTGTCAAGCCACTCCTGAACCAGAGACAACGTCAGAAGCGTCTTACCTGGGCTAAGGAGAAAAAGAACTGGACTGTTGCTCAGTGGTCCAAAGTCCTCTTTTCAGATGAAAGTAAATTTTGCATTTCATTTGGAAATCAAGGTCCCAGAGTCTGGAGGAAGAGTGGAGAGGCACAGAATCCACGTTGCTTGAAGTCCTGTGTGAAGTTTCCACAGTCAGTGATGATTTGGGGTGCCATGTCATCTGCTGGTGTTGGTCCACTGTGTTTTCTGAAGTCCACAGTCAACGCAGCCATCTACCAGGAAATTTTAGAGCATTTCATGCTTCCTTCTGCTGACAAGCTTTATGGAGATGCTGATTTCATTTTCCAGCAGGACTTGGCACCTGCCCACACTGCCAAAAGCACCAAAAGCTGGTTCAATGACCATGGTATTACTGTGCTTGATTGGCCAGCAAACTCACCTGACCTGAACTCCATAGAAAATCTATGGGGTATTGTCAAGAGGAAGATGAGAGACACCAGACCCAACAATGCAGACGACCTGAAGGCCGCTATCAAAGCAACCTGGGCTTCCATTGCACCTCAGCAGTGCCACAGGCTGATCGCCTCCATGCCAGGCCGCATTGATGCAGTAATTCATGCAAAAGGAGCCCCAACCAAGTATTGAGTGCATAGAAATGAACATACTTTTCAGAAGGCTGACATTTCTGTTTAAAATATCCTTTTTTATTGATCTTATGTAATATTCTAATTTTCTGAGACACTAAATTTTGGTTTTCATTAGCTGTAAGCCATAATCATCAAAATTACAAGAAATAAAGGCTTGACATATTTCACTCTATGTGTAATGAATCTATATAATATATGAGTTTCACTTTCTGAAGTGAGTGACAAAAAATATTGAACTTTTTCACGATATTCAAATTTTTTGAGCTGCACCTGTATATACACTAAAGCGCTGAGTATCGTGTGGATTACTAAGTGTGTAGTATGGTGTGTGTGTGTGTGGGGGGGGGTCACACTTACCTGTGGAGGGAAGGCCGAGCTGCCCAGCGGGGTCTCAGAGTGGTGGGAGCTGGAACAGAGAGAGAGGATCGGCGTTATCTCTTGGCTCAGTACTGACCTATGTTTCATGTACCTTTTATGAAATTTTAAATAAAGATCTGCTTTTTACCTTTTATTCCATGGTTGGTGTGCTGTCTTTGAGAGTGTGGGATACCTGGAAAATACAGATAAGGGATACAGGATCAGGATTGCGGTTCCGCACCTGGATTTCCCCGTTACAATTGCATATTCATTTAGTTCATTGCTTATTTATTTACAAACAATAATTAAACAGGTGCTGCATCAGCCAGCTATGGAAGTCAACTGGTATAAAACACAATGACATTTTGTAAAACACACCAACAATTTATAAAACACAACGACATTTCGGAAAACACAGCAACAAGTTATAAAACACAACGACATTTTTGAAAACAACTGCAAGTCAGAAAGCACAACAATAAAATCCAAAACACATTTACAAATCACGTTATGGTACTAGGCCTACATGACGGGAGATTGTAGCCTCCTTTTGATTGGACACACATTTCACAATTCCACGCACGTTATTTATGGAACTAAATAAACTCCATAGGCTTATCTTGAATGTCACGTTAGATAACGGAAACTGTTGTTGGTTGGTCACTCGCGCTGTCAGACTCTCATTTGACATACTGCGTGTCCAATCAGAAGGAGTATACAATTTCCCGTCATGTAGGCTTAGTACCTACCCTTTCCGTAACATGATTTGTGTTTTCCGAAATGTCGTTGTGTTTTATAACTTGTTGGTGTGTTTTTCAAAATGTCGTGTTTTATAACTTGTTGGTGTGTTTTCCAAAAATGTCGTTGTGTTTTATACCCGTCGGCTTCCGTAGCCAGCCAATCAGCATTACAACTTAAAGGGAATATTACTAAATCAAATAAAATCTAAATTATAGTGTTGGACATGTATTACATTATCCCTCAAGCTGGAAACAAAAAAATATAGTTAGCCCTATCCCATAGTCTAATGCTGAAAACTTTCTCAATGGGAGCTAAAATGTTGAACATTTACATCCAAATTACCTTAATTTACCTGTTAAATGTATAAGCAGTAGCTATAAGAAATAAAGTGAATTTTGGTTTAAATGTGTGATCAACTATTATAGGAGATATACAGTATTTACCATTTACCAATATAACATTTACCATTTGGTGGGTACTTT
>JAKUDI010000877.1:0-39151 GCA_022702515.1 Ilyophis sp. 1 JC-2022 | reverse complement strand
TGCACGTGCAACCTGTTCTCTTCCTGCCTGCACGGGAAAAAAATACTAGCCATTGCCAACTTAATCTGAATAAAAACACATAAATAATTAAACTAAACTTAAAGCTGCTTGAATTCATGCATTGTCCATCAAAATACACAACGGTGGTGTGGACTGTGTCATTAGCTAATGTAACTAGCTAGCTAGTTATCCATTCACTTCAATAATTTCAATTTAGCTGGTTAGTAAGCTAGCTAGTAACTACGGAGCTAATAAGAACTAGCTAACATTAATGCATTTCGGCTCAAGATGCATCTAACATTGCATTTCGACTCAAATTTCAATTGATCGCAATTAGTGAATAAGCTAACTAACATTAGCTAGCTATCTTGCTAACTAAGTTTGCTGCCCAACTGTTCCAGTACCTCGATCTAGCTAACTAGCTAATGTTAGCGGCTGAAGTTGACCACTTAACGTTAGAAATTGAGGAACACATGCAACAATGCAGTCAGAACACATGTGGGTCATTTCTGGGGTTTGTCTCTGCCTTCGCTGGAGCCCCTGCAATGGGCACCGCTTGGAGATGACGACGGTTTCACCTGTACAGAGCTCCTTGCTCCGTCTCGATGAGGTAAGACCTCTGTGTAGTGCTCTCACCTGTCACTACTGCGGGTGTGGTCCAGATCTTTTGATTGTCCAGCCTGGTGAGAACATGGTCCCCCTGCTGCAGTGGCGTGAGCTGCCTCGTACCATGGCGCTTGTTATAGTAGAAGGCCTGCTTACTCTTCTCCGCAGCATCTCGTGCTCTGACACGCTCTCTGCTCGGATGCAACTTTGGTTGCAGGTTCTTGGCCAGGGTGGGCAACGTCATCCTGACCTTCCTGCCCATCAGGAGTTCCACCGGACTGACACCTGTGCTGCTGTGTGGAGAAGATCGGTAGATCATTAGCGCAAGTAGGGGATCTTTTTGTTTCAAAATCCCCTTGGCCGTTTGGACTGCACGTTCAGCATGGCCGTTTCCCTGTGGGTTGTGGGGACTAGAGGTTGTATGCTTAAAGTCCATCTCCCGGGCAAAGTCTCTGAATACATCACTGCTGAATTGCGGTCCGTTGTCACTGACCACCTCCTCCGGTATTCCGTACCGGGCAAATGTAGCTTTCAGCTTCAAGGCTACCTGTGCACTTGTCGTGGTTGGCATGTGGAGTATCTCCAGGTATCTAGAGTAGTAGTCTGCTATGACCAGGTAATTCTCTCTTTCATGTTCACATAAATCCATGCCAATTTTCTCCCACGGCCTGTCTGGGAGAGACGTTGACAAGAGAGGCTCTCTGTTCTGTGCCCTCCTCTGCTCACGACAGTACATGCAGTTCTCGACCTTGTGTGTGATCTGTGAGGCTATGCCAGGCCACCATACTGAAGTGTTGGCTCTGTCTCGGCACTTGTTAAGCCCTTGATGGCCCTCATGTATACGTTCTAGTATCTCTGACCTCATTGTCCCTGGTATCACTATCCTACTCCCTCTGGTTACTACCCCATCATGCACAGACAATTCGTTTCTCATGGGAAAGTACTCCCTAACACAGGTGTGTGTGTGTCATGTGTTCAGGCCACCCCTCTTTTATGTACCTGATCACTTCTTGGAGCTGCTCGTCAGATGCCGTCTCTGTTCGGATGCTGTCCATTTTCTGCAGCGATGCTGGAATGCTGCACATCTGTGTGACTGGCTAGGCTGTGCTCCACGTCCCTCTGTGGGCTCCTGGACAGCATGTCTGCCACTACCAGGGTTTTTCCCGGCGCGTACTCAGCCTCCGGGTTGAACCTCATAAACCGCATTAGAAGTCTCTGACAGCGGAGTGGCACGTTGTCGAGATCCCTGGAGTTCATCAGCGGAATGAGGGGCTTGTGATCTGTGATCAGTTTGAATGCTGGTAGGCCGTAGAGGTACATCTGAAACCTCTCACACGCCCACACGCTCGCCAGACACTCTTTTTCTGTTTGAGCGTACCTTGTTTCTGCCTCATTTAGTCGCCTTGAACAGTACGCCACCGGTCTCCAGTCCTCGCCATGGAGCTGCAACAGGACGCCGCCTATGCTATAGCTGCTTGCGTCTGCTGAAACTGTGCTCTTGTTGACATTATAGAACACCAAGGTAGGTGATGTTGTGAGGAGCTTTTTAATTTTCCTGAAGGCTGCCTGCTGCGCTGGACCCCACATCCACACTGAATCTGATCGTAGCAGTTCATACAGTGGCTGGCCCACTGTGGCTAAGTCCGGAATATATTTCCCGAGGTAATTAATCATGCCGAGCGCTCTCTTTAGCTCTTGGACATTTTCTGGCGGTTCAAGCTCGTTGATAGCAGACACTTTGGCTGGGTCAGGTCGTACGCCATCTTTGTTAATCACCTGACCCAGGAAGTGTAGCTCCTCCTTCCTCAGCACACACTTCTCTGAGTTCAGCTTCAGGCCAGCAGACTCCAGTCGCTCTGTGATCTTCTGCAGCCGCTCATCGTGTTCACTCATGTCGCTGCCATGGACAATTATGTCGTCCATGTAGACTGCAACTCCCTGCAGCCCTTCCAGCGTCTCCACCATCTTTCTTTGGAAGATCTCAGGTGCACTGGTGATCCCAAAAGGAAGACGTTTAAAACAGTACCTTCCGTACGGTGTGATGAAGGTGGTCAACCTCTGGCTGCCTTTGTCCAGCGGAATCTGCCAGAACCCTGAGGCTGCATCGAGTGATGAGAAAACTGTGGAGCCATTGAGCTGAGCTGTCATCTCCTCTGATGTCGGCAAAATGAACCTTTCCCTTTTAACAGCTTTGTTAAGCTTCTTTAAGTCAACACAGATGCGCGCTTTCCCTGACTTTTTGGGGACGGGCACCATCGGGGCGCACCACTCTGTAGGTTCAGTCACAGCCTCAATGATGTCGTTGGCTTCCATCCGGCCCAACTCCTCTTTTACTGCACCCATGAGGGGGATGGGGCCTATTTTCACAGGCTGTGTTTTCAGTAGTCCAAACTCCCGTTCACTGCTGCTGATCTCATACACTCGCTTTACTAGCCCCATAGCTAAAGCCACTGGCCTGCCGAGTAGGTTATTCACGCTCTGCCCTCTAATAACATAGAGCCTGAATGTATATATTTTCCCTTTGTAGCTGGTCCGAGTTATAAACTGCCCTAAACAGTTCAATCCCCCCCTGGACCGCTCAGTATTTTATTCGGTCTCTGTAAGACTCTTTTTTTTCAAGTGTTTCACTGATGATACTACAATCAGCCCCAGTGTCAATTTGAAAACCTACCGGCAAGCTGTTAATGTTCAATGTGACTGTCCATTCATCATCATTTTGAGGTGTGCTATTAACTGAGCCCAGATAATATGGTCCATCTTGTCCCTCACCCTCAGTCACTTCGCTCACCAGCCTGCTTTTACATACCCATTCCCAGTGTCCACATTTTCCATATTTGTTACACGTCAACTTCCATGCTGGGCACATATCCTGCTGACTGTGTGGTGTTTTGTAGCACTGCCTGCACATTCTGCGGTCACAGTCACCGTCTCGGTGGTGCTTGTCCACGTGCTCGTCTCTCTGTGGGCGCCGCCATTTTGACTTGGCACCGCTGCTACGTTGTTGTGCTACTTCCTGTACAGCACAAGCCCGCTCTCCTTGCTGGTTGACTTGGTCTTTTACCTCCTCTGACTGCCGCGCCTCCTGCACAGTCATCTCCAGAGTGAGGTTAGGGATCAGCTGTAGTCTCTGAGACAGATCTTTGTCCAGAATGCCCACTACGATTCGGTCCCTAATGTGTTCTTCACTGGTTGTTCCGAAGTCGCAGTGCTCAGACAGCTCATATAGTGCACGGATGAATGTCTCTGCACGCTCTCCTGGGTGCTGCACTCTCTGGTTGAAACAAGCACGTTCATGAATCACGTTGCGTCTTGGAATAAAGTATGCGTCAAATTTCGCCATTACGACATCATACTTTGACTCATCTTCCCCTTCTCCATAGGTGAAAGAGCTGAGAATGTTCTCCGCTTCCTTTCCGAGTGCATACACTAGCGTGCTTACTTGAACTGGGCCTTCCTCTTTGTCCAGTTTAGTAGCCGTCCTATACCGCGTGAACCGCTTCTTCCAGTCGGACCACTCGGCGGGTTTCTCAAAGCAAAAACTCTCTGGCGGGTGAAACTTTGCCATCATCGACCGCTTCTGACACCATGTAATAAACTGGCTTTAGTTTATTAAGAACGAACAAACTCGGTTGTTTGAATCACGCTGACTTTATTCCCCCGTACCATACAGTTTCCGGTCCTAACTCCCCTTTCCGGTAACTGTCGTAAACATCTATGTCGTAACATATCTATGACACCAACGTCCTAATAACCTTGTGGTCCATTTAGAGGACGTCCTCAGGATGTCATTTTGTTAGCTGGGTAGCTCGTCTTTTCATAAACATGCACAACGAAAGTGTTATCTGATTGAACTTCCCACTTCCAGTGGTACATATATTAAACTAAACTAAATAATAATTTATAAAAAGACAGTCAACAGTTTTGATTGCTTTCTTGTTTTTAGAAAATTATATTGTTTTCATATAAAGTTAATTTACCTTTAGAAAATTTCTGTTTATGAATATGATATTTTGCCAGAAGTAAAATAAGGTTAAAATACATCTTCAGGGGTATTATTGTAATGCATAAAACCAAAAATAATGTTTTCAATATCCGCCTACCCTTTTTGTTATTAGTCATGTTCAAGTGACGGACCCGGAAGTGGGCAAGAAAAATGATACGTTGGGAACAGGCATAGATTGTAGATACGACAAGATACGCAACTGCCACCTTTCCCCATTGTATTTTTTGTCTGCGCAAAAGAAAGTGATCAGGCATGCGCAGTAGTGTTTTCAGTTAGCGACCATAAGAGAAGTACTGTGACGGTCATATTGTAACGTTCTTCTGTGACTAAGGTAGGACCAAACAAGAACATTTTTCAAAGTACTGTGATGGTCATATTGTAATATTCTTCTGTGACTAAGGTAGGACCAAACAAGAACGTTTTTCAAAGTACTGTGACGGTCATATTGTAACGTTTTTCTGTGACTAAGGTAGGACCAAAAGAGAACGTTTTTGAAAGTACTGTGACGGCCATATTGTAACGCTTTCTGTGACCTAGGTAGGACCAAAAGAGAACGTTTCTCGAAGTACTGTGATGGTCATATTTGTAACGTTGTTCCGTGACCAAGGTAGGACAAACGAGAACGTTTTTGAAAGTACTGTGATGGTCATATTGTAACGTTCTTTTGTGACCAAGGTAGGACCAAACGAGAACGTTTTTGAAAGTACTGTAATGGTCATATTGTAACATTCTTCTGTGACCAAGGTAGGACCAAAAGAGAACGTTTTTGAAAGTACTGTGATGGTCATGATTGTAACGTTACTCTGTCACCATGGTAGGACCAAAAGAGAATGTTACAAAAGGTCATATGAAGGTCTTCCTTTAAACGTTATGATACAACATTCAGGAGACCTGTTTATAACATTTGAACATCCAGAGCACGTTCTCAGGACGTTTTAAATATAACATCAGAGTTTGACCAGAGAATGTTACCTAACGTCCTCAGGACGTTATTTGTTTTCTGGGGTTCCAGTTTCAGTGCCCATAACAATGGGATATTGCAGGCATTTTCTGTGGCGCATAAATGGCACTGGGAGCACAACATTGACATTATTTAACGTTATTTAACGTTATTTGTCATACCCGATTCCCGAAATAAAGAGACAAGCGCAGTTTACGGAGCCCTTTGAGGACAAAGCTGGAACGTGTTACTTCATATTTTATAGGTTGAAAGAATAGAATAGAATAACTTTTATTTTCCCGTTAGCAACAACAAAAAAGACATATAGAGTGGGGCAGACCCACACAAACAAACATATCAAATAAAGACGTTCAATAGAATTATTGCATTAATCAAACTAATTAAGTGAATTAAAGTGGAATACAGCCAAATGTTATGATTAAAAATATCCCCCACTATCTCAAGATGTCCAATGTCATCAAGCAGTCCAACACACAAACTCCGCCTCCACGACTTTCCTCCATACACGACTACATTGATACAAAGGAAAAAGCGCTAACCTTGCATTGTTGTCTTCTAATTTTTGTTTTTAATACACCCGCCAGTAGCTGGTGACACCGCAAAATTTAGCCGCCAATAGGAAAATTGACCAAAATTTGTCGCCTGGCGGGTGTTCATTTTGGACCCTGGCAGGTTTGTTAATTCACGTGTTGAGGTTTCATTATACGGTGTGGTATTTTGTTATTTCTTGTGTTGAGTATTCACTATACGATGTGGTCTTTTGTTAATTTGCTTGTTGAGGTTTCACTATATGATGTGGTATTTTGTTATTTTATGCGTTGAGTTTTAACTATACGATGTGGTATTTTGTTAATTGATATGGTCTTTTGTTAATTAATATGTTGAGTTTTCACTATACAACGTGGTCGTTTGATATTTGAATTGTGGCACGAAATAGCTTCCATAATTGAGAGCCACACTGTGTGACTGTGTGACTTTGATAGTGGAGGGCCTTGGGTTGGACCTCTCGGACCTCTCAAACTGTAGAGGTCAGTCATATAACAATGCAAGCAACATCAAAAAAATGCAATAGGCTACAGGCCCACCTGAAACAAAAAAACCCTCTGATAGAGTATGTATGTGCCTTGCGCAGCGCATTCACTTAACTTAGTTGGTGTTAACAAGCGTCACATGGTGCTGTAATGGCAACATGTAGTCCAGCAGTCTCTCATGTTCTTGTTTGTTAATTTGAATGTGTTTTGTTGTGTCTGGCTTTTGTCTTTGTTTTTTTCATGCGCTGTGTGTCTGTAGTGTGACGGGGAAGCGGGCTGGAGATTTTTCAGGGCACTCCTGCTGCTCGTTTGATAATATCGACGAATTGCCTAGTCGATATAATTTTGTTTGTGGTCGTCACCATGGAGACGCATTCACAACATATGCTCGGGAATGTCTGTTGGATCTGCAGACTGCAGCAACAAAGTTTACCATCGCTCTTCACCGGAGTTGAGGATTTCGGGACTGATCCGGGAGTGCAGAGAATCTTCAAAATGCAGCCAGGGAAGGAGAACATAATGCGGGGGAGGAATGAGGAGACGACTGGGAGGATTGACGTAGTTCGATGCTCCGTTTCGGCGGTGGGCAGAGACCGCGGCACTGCGTGTATGGAGGAAAGTCGTAGAGGCGGAGTTTGTGTGTTGGACTGCTTGGTGACATTGGACATCTCAGGACAGCGGGACTATTTTTTTTAATCATGGCTGTATTGCACTTTATTTCACTTAATTCACTTGATTGATGTAATGATTCTGTTGGATGTTTTTGTTTGATATGTTTGTGTGTTGTGGGTCTGCCCCACTGTCTCTTTTTTTGTTGTTGCTGGGGCTACAACTGAAGTTCCCTTGCGGGAAAATGAAATTTATTCTATTCTATTCTATTCTAACACCTGAGATGACAGTTGCTGAGAGGCTGATAAGTTTTTAACATATTGCAGTCACTGTACACATTTGTATGGTAGGCCGAACAGTTCAAACAGTAGGCGACGCAAACTAGACACCACATATCCAGTTGGATAGCGCGTGCCGCCCAGTTGGGTAGCTCGAAGATACCCAATTTTATGTGCTGATTGGACAGGAATTCACTAATCTCTCGCATGTAATTTACTTAAAACCGAAGTTTGTACCCTGGTTTCCACAGCCATTCGCATCGTAAATCGCATCAGGGAGCGAGAGAGAGAGACAGGGGGGCAAAGAGACCATTCAGCTCGCCACCTCTCTTCCCCTTTGGTAGCGCCTCCAGCCCGTCTCTGCGCGAGCCTAGGGAGTCTAAGCCACGGGAGAGCTGGTGTCGTTATTGCAGGTGTCGAGGATTTCTCTTCTTTTCCTTTCTACTACTCGAGCCTACAAGTTTTTCACCCATTCGTCTGGGTCACTATTTTTTATCTTCTGTATCATTAGAAATTACAAATTGTTGTTCTTGATCATATTGATTTTATTTTAGAAGACACCGCTTGTATAAAATGCAGAATGCAACTTATTATTGTAAGGTAAACTGAATGCTCATTTGCCAGGAACTGAGGTAAGAGGAGGGATCTACAGGGAAAGATAATCATCAGGGGCTGGTGTTTGTTATGCCAGGTGGCGCTTTGACGCCGTCAAAACAGTGTACAAGCAGCACCAAAACGTTGCAGAAGATCTGTAAAAGCATGTGTATGGACCAGCCATTTTTGGCCCTTTTGGCCTTCCATAGAGGGCCAGTGCCTGGAATCTGGAACTTACATGGGAAAGGGTTAAACAGAGCTAGGCCTTTGTTTATGTTTGTTTGTGTGTTTTACCACTGGCTGTGGAACCCAGTCCACTCCTTTGTAGAATAAGCTGCTTCCTATTTTTCCAACTTTGTTCGTTTTGTTGGTGTCTTTATTGCACAACCACCAGCACAGCCGTGCCCCACCTGAGTTGGCCACACTTGAAATTTGCTAGCAGGGGGCTCGTACAACAACCACCAGCACAGCCGTGCCTCACCTTGAGTCTGGCACACTTGAAAATTTGCTAGCCAGGGCTCGTTCTTCTTTTTTGTGATCGCTTTCCCCGGATACACTACGGATTATTTGTTGTTGAGAAAGATATCACTTACAAAACGTAGATAGCCTACATAAAAGTTCATTTCACCGTTTTTTTAAATTATACTTAGGTACATCAAGTTTATTTTAAAATAGACTGTATTTTACGTAGACAACTAGGACAACTTTATAAAAACTAAATATGTATCCAGTATTTATGTATTTCCTGGAACTAAATGTTAGTGAACTGTTTGAGAGAAAGTTGATGAAGCGATTGAAAAACGAAGCACCGCAGTTGTTGAGTTGACCAATCGATGCCTGCTGTGTTCTGTGGTAGCCTATGGATCCCAGAGGCATCTCTATCCCCACGTAAACACCACAATTTTATATTATATTAGAATTAGCTTAGTTTTAGGATATGAGCGACGACATTGTTGCAACAACACGGAGTCTTTTTCTGACATTGTTGTCAGTAATGAGTCATTTGATAGAACATTAAGGCTATGCATTGATTATCGTTCTCTAAACGCCATTACCATTAAGTTCTCTACAGCGTAAACGGTCCCGCAGTTGATTGTCTATCCGAATAGTGAACGATACCAAAGCATCTAGAGAATCGGACTGCTCAAGAATGGATAGGGCATCCTGAACAGACTTGTCTAATGCCTCAGAAAAAAACGTCATCACGAGAGCTTCTGACCAAGCTGTCTCACCTGCCAATGCTCTAAATTTTATGGAGAATTCGGCCACAGTATCACTATCCTGGCGAAGGCGATAAAGCTGTCTAGCCGACTCCCGACCTGAAATGTTAAGGTCGAAAATCCACTCCATTTCGTCCATAAGTGTTTTAGTAGTATTTAAACATGGAGACTTCCCCCTGATTAATGGAGTAGCCCAGTCAAGTGCGGATCCGGTGAGTAGTGAAAGTACGAACGCTACCTCGGACTCTTGTTTACTAAACCGCAACGACTGGGCTGGGTTTAAAAAAAACATCGGCACTTGCCCGGTCGGCCGTCATAGCGGAGGTGGAGCTGTAATTTGGGCTTCCTACCCATCTGAGCAACAGGGACTGGGGGAGCGATAGCCTGAGCGGCAGGTAGGGGTGCTTGGTGTGCAACTATGAGTAGGCGCATGCTCTCCGTCAACTCTTGGAGGCAACCCTCTTGAACCCTCATTTGGGTATTCAGCTGCCATATTTGACTCGTAAGTAGCTGCTTTTAGGCCTCAAATCATCTAACATACTCCTCTGGGTTATTATCCCCCGGCTGATCTCCCTTGGAAGACCTCGCTGATTTATTCATGATGGCTTCTTTGTACTGTAATGGATTTTAGTGGCGGATAATCAAACGTGAAGGTAGGGGGATCAGAACAAGTCACTCACGCAGTGAGGACCAATAAATGGAGTAACACAATAATAAATGCAAAGAAAGAAAAGACAGGAAACTACTTTCTTGTGGCTACACAGCCAAATGAAAATCGTACTCCGCCCAGGCGAGGTGACGGCTCCAGGAGGTAGGCTTGGACGCGGAAAGGCAGTGAAGAGTACTCTCTAGAGTCTGATTAGTGCGCTCTGTCTGGCCGTTAGTCTCCGGGTGAACCCCGGAAGACAAACTAACCGAAGCCCCCAGCAGAGAGCAAAACGCGATCGGACACCACATCCGACGGAAGGCCGTGCGGCCGAAACACTCAAATCAGAGTTGCGCTGTCTCAGGTCTCGTAACCTCATTATCATGGATTTTGGCAAAATGGCAATGATCTTGATCCTCTTTTCCCTTTATCTCCGCGTTCGCTTTATTCGTTTTTATCGTTTACCGGTAATCTATCGGATTTTCCTGTGTTCCACTACGGGTTTTGCTTTCGCCTCGTCATTAGTGAGTTCACCTGACATTTATTTCCGCTCACTATTTATACCCCGCTTCCTGCCTCTCTCGTTGCTTCCATGTTATTTCACATAACATTCGAGCCGGTAAAAATGGTATAGGAAGTTGTATTGCTATCGACCGCTTTGATTATCAACGCGGGACTTGTTAGCAGTACAACCTTAGAAAGAAAGCAGTTCTCTTTAAAACGCTCTTATTTCTGAGCAGAGGTTTTCGTTTTCTTTTGTTTTCTACTCTAACCTACGAGTGTCTCACCCAAAGTTTTTGGGGTCTTTTCAGTTCTCTGTTTCTTTTGTTTCACTCCACAAACGTGAGTTGGATAGGCGTGATGGCTTATTTCTTTGTTTTGCTCGAGCTCCTCGTTTTTATTGCGAGGTTTGTGTTCTTTTATTTTATTTTTTTTCTCCACTACGGATCATTGTCCGTTCCAGTGGTGTTCTTAGGAACACTTTAAGATTTCCCAGCTATCGCATCTGGACCTCCAATATTCCCTCCGTGTCTCTGACAGAGATCCTTTACACAATGTTCATGCTATGTATAGCCGTTATGAATGTTAGAATATAATATGACCAAGGGAGTTATCCAAAAAGCATGATTACACAGTTCGACATCATCTTTACAAAACTGTCATTGATTAATCTACGCCAAGATAAAGTCCCTCCACTTCCTGGCTCTCACTGAGACTTGGATCACTCCAGATAACACGGCCACTCCAGCTGCTCTATGTGATGGCTAATCATTTTCGCACACCCCCAGGGCCTCTGGCCAAAGCGGGGGCACTGGTTTACTTATCTCTCAGTCCTGGAAATTCTCCATGCCCTCTGTACACAGCCTAAATATCTCCTCCTTTGAGTTTCATGCTGTGACTGTAACTCACCCGTCTAAACCTAACATTGTTGTTCTCTACCGCCCTCCAGGTCCACTCAGCGCTTTCCTGGATGAACTGGACACTCTCCTGATCTCCTTCCCAGAGGATGGCACCCCTGTAATTCTACTGGGTGACTTCAACCTCCAGCCAGAGAGCTCCCAGTTATCCAGTGTGGCCTCACTCCTCCAGTCCCTCGCCTTCACCCAGTCCCCATCACCTGTCA
Organism: Ilyophis sp. 1 JC-2022; assembly: GCA_022702515.1. Lineage (NCBI taxonomy): Eukaryota > Metazoa > Chordata > Actinopteri > Anguilliformes > Synaphobranchidae > Ilyophis > Ilyophis sp. 1 JC-2022. Next base: position 27,579 of record JAKUDI010000877.1, on the reverse strand, counting down.
CCCACAAGGCTGGTAACTAACTAGACCTTGTATTCACCAGGAGCTGCGCCACCTCTGACCTCACAGTGACTCCCCTCCCTGTATCGGAAATTTCTTTATTTCATTTTCTCTCTCCAACCACTCTCCCCTAACTCCTCGAACAACCTACCCTCTGTAACTTTAAGAGAAATCTTCGCACTCTCTCGCATTCCTCCTCCTGCATATTTTGTTAATTTGTTAATTTGCCACCTCCACCTTTAACTTCTGCCTCTCTCAGTCTCTCGACTCACTATGTCCTTTTGTCTGCAAACCAGCTCAATAATCACCCCCCTGCCCGTGGCTGATGGCTTCTCTTTGATCCAGCAGAACCACGCTGCGAGCTGCTGAGAGAAAGTGGAGGAAATCCAGATTCTCAGATGATCTGGCCTTGTATCACACTCTGCTGGCAGCCTTCACATCAGCAACTACATCTGCTAAGATTTCATTTTTTCAGTCAAAAATTAATGCATGCGTGTCTAACCCACGTAAACTCTTTTCCACCTTCTCTTCCCTGCTGATCCCTCCTCCACCCCCTCACCCTCTTTTCTCTCTGCAGATGACTTCCTGATCCACTTTGAGGAGAAGGTAGCCAAGATTCGAAACTCCTTCACGCATCCGGTGACTCCCCAAATCCCCCATAATGAACCCACTGCTACACTTCCATCCTTTAAGACTCTGTAGGACACAGATGTACTCCAACTTGTATCACCCAGCGTGCAACCACCTGCCCACTGGACCCCATCCCTTCGGCAGTCCTCCAGTCTATATCCGGTGAGGTCCTTCCATATCTGTCCTCCATTATTAACACCTCTTTAACCTGTGGCTATGTTCCTGCTGTTTTCAAAACTTCCCGTGTTACCCCACTCCTTAAGAAACCTAGCTTGGACCCCTCTGATGTCAGAAACTATCGTCCTGTGTCTCTCCTGCCCTTCCTGTCAAAAGCTCTTGAAGGAGCTGCCCTGAACCAACTGTCTGTTTTTCTCCAGCGGAACAACCTGCTCGACCCTCATCAGTCCGGTTTCAGAACCGGGCACTCTACTGAAGCTGCGCTCCTGGCTGTGCGTTCGACACTGTCAACCACAAACTCCTGATCTCCACACTGGCTGAGATAGGCATCTCTGGAACGGCTCTTTCTTAGTTTACATCCTATCTCACAGATAGACCAAGTCTCCTGGAAGGGCTCTGTTTCTGCACCTCATCCACTTTTTACAGGAGTCCCACAGGGATCTGTACTGGGTCCTTGGTTTGGTTATTAATTCACATGGCTTCTCTTACCATTGTTATGCTGATGACACTGAACTCTTCCTCTCTTTCCCTCCCTCTACCCCACAGGTTAAGGAGAGGATATCTGCTTGCCTGGCTGACATCTTTGAGTGGATGTCTAGCCATCACCTGAAGCTCAACCTCGACAAGACTGAGCTGCTCTTCATGCCATACAAGACCTCCCCACTTCTAAACCTGTCCATCATCGTCGACGGAACCATGGTGACCGCCTCCCATTTTGCAAGAAACCTGGGGGTGGTCCTGGATGACCAGCTGGACTTCAAAGAACACATCATCACAACGGCACGGTCCTGCAGGTTCCTCCTGTACAACATCAGGAGGATTCGGCTATACCTGACCACTTACTCCGCCCAGCTCCTTGTCCAGATTATGGTCACCTCACATCATTAGTAACGTTACATGTTACAGCGCCATGGATATCTTGCAAAATTAGCCATCGCTACTTTTGTTTCATGCTCTTTTTTCCAAAACTTACCAGTGGACCTTGGCAGGGCTCGGAACCGCGACATCAGTCAGACCAAGATGAGCAGAAAATCCCACTTGCACCTCCATGTAATTTTCAAAGCAATCCGGGGTAAAGTGATTCCCACAGACTCACAAGTTAGTAGTCCTCCAATCCTCGGGTATGTCAAACACCTGCAGCCATCGGCGAGACCTCAGAGAGTCAGACGGGAACAAAACTAACTTTGTGGTGTTCCGACACCCCCGAAAAGCACAATGTACATTGGGCATTTTTGGCATAATTGGAAAAAACTACAATTGAGAAAAAAAAACTAGGGTGAATTTATTAACTAGAAATTGGAATATAGCTATATATATAACGAGCTAACGTTAACGATTAACTACCCTTACAAACAACTAACGTTAGATTAACTAACTAACTACTAAGTTACTATTAACTACACTTTAACACTACAATGAAACACTATAACGTTACTAACTAATTAACAAACTATCTTGAACTAAATAGGCTATGAATAAAAAAATAGCAACAATGAAAACCTTATAAAGTTTTCTAAAAATGCTAAGTGGGCTATTACAGACTGGTAGGCTCTGTCTAATAGCTGGCTATCTCGACTCTGACAAGTGCACGTTTGAATAAGAGTGGTAAAGAGTAAACCTACGGATTGAGTTGTGGGCGGCAACAATTTTCCATCTGATTGAATACATTATCAATATGACATAGTACCTCCAAAAAGGTACTTTGACGTCACGATTAGGGCGGGGCCAGAGCGGGCAGCAGAAAGGAAATTTCAACTGTTAGAGGGCAGCACCAAGACGTTTTTCTACCAGTTTCTCCTGATTTATGTTATTATTTCAGAATTGTTGAAATAACGGAATGGATGAATAAGTTTCATTATAAGGTAGGCATACAAACACGTTTGCAGCTAAAAAAAAAAAAGTGATCTTAGGGTGTAGTTACCCTTTAAAGCCCCAGGGAACACATTTTTGTGATTGCCTTCTAATTAGGTTAATTTGGGTCTTGTGGACATACAATATGCATATCATTTTTTTTTTTTTAATTACTTTGTGATAATTGTGAATTCCAGAGATACAGGTGTCTTTTGCCCTCGTTTTTGGATTGAAGTTGGGCGGTACCTACTATAAGTGCGATTCGTGACGTCACTAATCCCATACCAATCACAAGACTGGGTCGCTTTTCCCTCCCACCAGCATTTGTAAAAACTAATGCGTCCCTGCATTAACGCCTTATTCGAACACGGCCAGTGTGTTAGCTAGCTCTATGAATTTCAGTAACGTTACGCGTATTTTAACGTTAGATAATAATGTCACATATGCCTTCTCATTGCTGCGGTCGCCGGTGCTGGTTCGACTGCGGTAAAGTTCGTTTTATGTTCAATGTTCGATATTCGATTTTCGGACGGCAATAGCTCTTCAACAGAACAAGCCAATGTGCTGAAAATAACAGCTCTAAACCGCAGGAGCTCAGAGAACGCAGCACAACGCTTCGTTTGATCTTTCGTCGTTATTTTATTATTACGGGAAATCTCGTCAATAACTTTGAAATTACAAAGGTGACACAATCGAGAACCATGGATTATAATGTGGGGACTTTCAGCACCAGGGTGTTATGTAGGATTCCTAGGAATAATGAAGACTGAGGTCGGAGCTAACGTTGGAGCGTACTCCATTTAATTAACAACCACAACACACGAACGAAAGCAGATCCGGTCATCTCAACCGAACATTGCGCATGAATACCATTGCACATGCGCAGCAGTGCCAGATGTAACATTTCCTCCCCCCTCACAGAACCTAGGAGTGATACTCGGTTACAAAGTCGCGCAGGTGCTCAGGCCTGCCGCGTGCCCGAATTGGGCGGGGCTCAGGTGCAGCAACAACCACTGGTGGTGGCCCCACGACATTGGGCTGGGCCGGAGGGGCTGGAGCTGGTGCAGTATCGAACCGTGCAGCCGGCAGAGTAGTAGCCGTGGGCACAACCAGGCCTGGGCCGAGGGGGGCGTGCACCTTACGCAGGCGGCTAGCATGCCAGCGGGTGCCATCAGCGAGCCTGAATGAAGCCCGGCCAAGCTGTTGGCTGACCTGGACAGGGTCTGACCAAAACGACTGGAGCTTGTTGTCACGGTGAGGTTGTCGGATTCTGACCCAGTCCGAGGCAGCAATGGCAGGTGGTCTTTTATTTTAGAAGACACCGCTTGTATAAAATGCAGAATGCAACTTATTATTGTAAGGTAAACTGAATGCTCATTTGCCAGGAACTGAGGTAAGAGGAGGGATCTACAGGGAAGGATAATCATCAGGGGCTGGTGTTTGTTATGCCAGGTGGCGCTTTGACGCCGTCAAAACAGTGTACAAGCAGCACCAAAACGTTGCAGAAGATCTGTAAAAGCATGTGTATGGACCAGCCATTTTTGGCCCTTTTGGCCTTCCATAGAGGGCCAGTGCCTGGAATCTGGAACTTACATGGGAAAGGGTTAAACAGAGCTAGGCCTTTGTTTATGTTTGTTTGTGTGTTTTACCACTGGCTGTGGAACCCAGTCCACTCCTTTGTAGAATAAGCTGCTTCCTATTTTTCCAACTTTGTTCGTTTTGTTGGTGTCTTTATTGCACAACCACCAGCACAGCCGTGCCTCACCTTGAGTCTGGCCACACTTGAAATTTGCTAGCCAGGGGCTCGTTTCTTCTTTGTGATCGCTTCCACCGTTTAGATAACTACGGAGATTAGTTGTTCGAAAGATATCACTTACAAAAACGTAGTAGCCTACATAAAAGTTCATTTTTAAATTTATACTTAGGTACATCAAGTTTATTTTAAAATAGACTGTATTTTACGTAGACAACTTTATAAAACTAAATATGTATCCAGTATTTATGTATTTCCTGGAACTAAATGTTAGTGAACTGTTTAGGTGAATAAGAGAAAGTTGATGAACGTGGAGCCAAAACGAAGCACCGCAGTTGATCTAACCAATCCGATGCCTGCTGTGTTCTGTGGTAGCCTATGGATCCCAGAGGCATCTTCTATCCCACGTAAACACCACAATTCTATATTGAATTAGCTTAGTTTAGGATATGAGCGACGACATTGTTGAGAGCAACACGGAGTCTTTTTCTGACATTGTTGTCAGTAATGAGTCATTTGATAGAACATTAAGGCTATGCATTGATTATCGTTCTCTAAACGCCATTACCATTAAGTTCTCTACAGCGTAAACGGTCCCGCAGTTGATTGTCTATCCGAATAGTGAATGATACCAAAGCATCTAGAGAATCGGACTGCTCAAGAATGGATAGGGCATCCTGAACAGACTTGTCTAATGCCTCAGAAAAAAACGTCATCACGAGAGCTTCTGACCAAGCTGTCTCACCTGCCAATGCTCTAAATTTTATGGAGAATTCGGCCACAGTATCACTATCCTGGCGAAGGCGATAAAGCCGTCTAGCCGACTCCCGACCTGAAATGTTAAGGTCGAAAATCCACTCCATTTCGTCCATAAGTGTTTTAGTAGTATTTAAACATGGAGACTTCCCCCTGATTAATGGAGTAGCCCAGTCAAGTGCGGATCCGGTGAGTAGTGAAAGTACGAACGCTACCTCGGACTCTTGTTTACTAAACCGCAACGACTGGGCTGGGTTTAAAAAAAACATCGGCACTTGCCCGGTCGGCCGTCATAGCGGAGGTGGAGCTGTAATTTGGGCTTCCTACCCATCTGAGCAACAGGGACTGGGGGAGCGATAGCCTGAGCGGCAGGTAGGGGTGCTTGGTGTGCAACTATGAGTAGGCGCATGCTCTCCGTCAACTCTTGGAGGCAACCCTCTTGAACCCTCATTTGGGTATTCAGCTGCCATATTTGACTCGTAAGTAGCTGCTTTTAGGCCTCAAATCATCTAACATACTCCTCGGGGTTATTATCCCCCGGCTGATCTCCCTTGGAAGACTTCGCTGATTTATTCATGATGGCTTCTTTGTACTGTAATGGATTTTAGTGGCGGATAATCAAACGTGAAGGTAGGGGGATCAGAACAAGTCACTCACGCAGTGAGGACCAATAAATGGAGTAACACAATAATAAATGCAAAGAAAGAAAAGACAGGAAACTACTTTCTTGTGGCTACACAGCCAAATGAAAATCGTACTCCGCCCAGGCGAGGTGACGGCTCCAGGAGGTAGGCTTGGACGCGGAAAGGCAGTGAAGAGTACTCTCTAGAGTCTGATTAGTGCGCTCTGTCTGGCCGTTAGTCTCCGGGTGAACCCCGGAAGACAAACTAACCGAAGCCCCCAGCAGAGAGCAAAACGCGATCGGACACCACATCCGACGGAAGGCCGTGCGGCCGAAACACGTTTTTATCGTTTACCGGTAATCTATCGGATTTTCCTGTGTTCCACTACGGGTTTTGCTTTCGCCTCGTCATTAGTGAGTTCACCTGACATTTATTTCCGCTCACTATTTATACCCCGCTTCCTGCCTCTCTCGTTGCTTCCATGTTATTTCACATAACATTCGAGCCGGTAAAAATGGTATAGGAAGTTGTATTGCTATCGACCGCTTTGATTATCAACGCGGGACTTGTTAGCAGTACAACCTTAGAAAGAAAGCAGTTCTCTTTAAAACGCTCTTATTTCTGAGCAGAGGTTTTCGTTTTCTTTTGTTTTCTACTCTAACCTACGAGTGTCTCACCCAAAGTTTTTGGGGTCTTTTCAGTTCTCTGTTTCTTTTGTTTCACTCCACAAACGTGAGTTGGATAGGCGTGATGGCTTATTTCTTTGTTTTGCTCGAGCTCCTCGTTTTTATTGCGAGGTTTGTGTTCTTTTATTTTTTTTTTTTTCTCCACTACGGATCATTGTCCGTTCCAGTGGTGTTCTTAGGAACACTTTAAGATTTCCCAGCTATCGCATCTGGACCTCCAATATTCCCTCCGTGTCTCTGACAGAGATCCTTTACACAATGTTCATGCTATGTATAGCCGTTATGAATGTTAGAATATAATATGACCAAGGGAGTTATCCAAAAAGCATGATTACACAGTTCGACATCATCTTTACAAAACTGTCATTGATTAATCTACGCCAAGATAAAGTCCCTCCACTTCCTGGCTCTCACTGAGACTTGGATCACTCCAGATAACACGGCCACTCCAGCTGCTCTATGTGATGGCTAATCATTTTCGCACACCCCCAGGGCCTCTGGCCAAAGCGGGGGCACTGGTTTACTTATCTCTCAGTCCTGGAAATTCTCCATGCCCTCTGTACACAGCCTAAATATCTCCTCCTTTGAGTTTCATGCTGTGACTGTAACTCACCCGTCTAAACCTAACATTGTTGTTCTCTACCGCCCTCCAGGTCCACTCAGCGCTTTCCTGGATGAACTGGACACTCTCCTGATCTCCTTCCCAGAGGATGGCACCCCTGTAATTCTACTGGGTGACTTCAACCTCCAGCCAGAGAGCTCCCAGTTATCCAGTGTGGCCTCACTCCTCCAGTCCCTCGCCTTCACCCAGTCCCCATCACCTGTCACCCACAAGGCTGGTAACTAACTAGACCTTGTATTCACCAGGAGCTGCGCCACCTCTGACCTCACAGTGACTCCCCTCCCTGTATCGGAAATTTCTTTATTTCATTTTCTCTCTCCAACCACTCTCCCCTAACTCCTCGAACAACCTACCCTCTGTAACTTTAAGAGAAATCTTCGCACTCTCTCGCATTCCTCCTCCTGCATATTTTGTTAATTTGTTAATTTGCCACCTCCACCTTTAACTTCTGCCTCTCTCAGTCTCTCGACTCACTATGTCCTTTTGTCTGCAAACCAGCTCAATAATCACCCCCCTGCCCGTGGCTGATGGCTTCTCTTTGATCCAGCAGAACCACGCTGCGAGCTGCTGAGAGAAAGTGGAGGAAATCCAGATTCTCAGATGATCTGGCCTTGTATCACACTCTGCTGGCAGCCTTCACATCAGCAACTACATCTGCTAAGATTTCATTTTTTCAGTCAAAAATTAATGCATGCGTGTCTAACCCACGTAAACTCTTTTCCACCTTCTCTTCCCTGCTGATCCCTCCTCCACCCCCTCACCCTCTTTTCTCTCTGCAGATGACTTCCTGATCCACTTTGAGGAGAAGGTAGCCAAGATTCGAAACTCCTTCACGCATCCGGTGACTCCCCAAATCCCCCATAATGAACCCACTGCTACACTTCCATCCTTTAAGACTCTGTAGGACACAGATGTACTCCAACTTGTATCACCCAGCGTGCAACCACCTGCCCACTGGACCCCATCCCTTCGGCAGTCCTCCAGTCTATATCCGGTGAGGTCCTTCCATATCTGTCCTCCATTATTAACACCTCTTTAACCTGTGGCTATGTTCCTGCTGTTTTCAAAACTTCCCGTGTTACCCCACTCCTTAAGAAACCTAGCTTGGACCCCTCTGATGTCAGAAACTATCGTCCTGTGTCTCTCCTGCCCTTCCTGTCAAAAGCTCTTGAAGGAGCTGCCCTGAACCAACTGTCTGTTTTTCTCCAGCGGAACAACCTGCTCGACCCTCATCAGTCCGGTTTCAGAACCGGGCACTCTACTGAAGCTGCGCTCCTGGCTGTGCGTTCGACACTGTCAACCACAAACTCCTGATCTCCACACTGGCTGAGATGGGCATCTCTGGAACGGCTCTTTCTTAGTTTACATCCTATCTCACAGATAGACCAAGTCTCCTGGAAGGGCTCTGTTTCTGCACCTCATCCACTTTTTACAGGAGTCCCACAGGGATCTGTACTGGGTCCTTGGTTTGGTTATTAATTCACATGGCTTCTCTTACCATTGTTATGCTGATGACACTGAACTCTTCCTCTCTTTCCCTCCCTCTACCCCACAGGTTAAGGAGAGGATATCTGCTTGCCTGGCTGACATCTTTGAGTGGATGTCTAGCCATCACCTGAAGCTCAACCTCGACAAGACTGAGCTGCTCTTCATGCCATACAAGACCTCCCCACTTCTAAACCTGTCCATCATCGTCGACGGAACCATGGTGACCGCCTCCCGTTTTGCAAGAAACCTGGGGGTGGTCCTGGATGACCAGCTGGACTTCAAAGAACACATCATCACAACGGCACGGTCCTGCAGGTTCCTCCTGTACAACATCAGGAGGATTCGGCTATACCTGACCACTTACTCCGCCCAGCTCCTTGTCCAGATTATGGTCACCTCACATCATTAGTAACGTTACATGTTACAGCGCCATGGATATCTTGCAAAATTAGCCATCGCTACTTTTGTTTCATGCTCTTTTTTCCAAAACTTACCAGTGGACCTTGGCAGGGCTCGGAACCGCGACATCAGTCAGACCAAGATGAGCAGAAAATCCCACTTGCACCTCCATGTAATTTTCAAAGCAATCCGGGGTAAAGTGATTCCCACAGACTCACAAGTTAGTAGTCCTCCAATCCTCGGGTATGTCAAACACCTGCAGCCATCGGCGAGACCTCAGAGAGTCAGACGGGAACAAAACTAACTTTGTGGTGTTCCGACACCCCCGAAAAGCACAATGTACATTGGGCATTTTTGGCATAATTGGAAAAAACTACAATTGAGAAAAAAAAAACTAGGGTGAATTTATTAACTAGAAATTGGAATATAGCTATATATATAACGAGCTAACGTTAACGATTAACTACCCTTACAAACAACTAACGTTAGATTAACTAACTAACTACTAAGTTACTATTAACTACACTTTAACACTACAATGAAACACTATAACGTTACTAACTAATTAACAAACTATCTTGAACTAAATAGGCTATGAATAAAAAAATAGCAACAATGAAAACCTTATAAAGTTTTCTAAAAATGCTAAGTGGGCTATTACAGACTGGTAGGCTCTGTCTAATAGCTGGCTATCTCGACTCTGACAAGTGCACGTTTGAATAAGAGTGGTAAAGAGTAAACCTACGGATTGAGTTGTGGGCGGCAACAATTTTCCATCTGATTGAATACATTATCAATATGACATAGTACCTCCAAAAAGGTACTTTGACGTCACGATTAGGGCGGGGCCAGAGCGGGCAGCAGAAAGGAAATTTCAACTGTTAGAGGGCAGCACCAAGACGTTTTTCTACCAGTTTCTCCTGATTTATGTTATTATTTCAGAATTGTTGAAATAACGGAATGGATGAATAAGTTTCATTATAAGGTAGGCATACAAACACGTTTGCAGCTAAAAAAAAAAAAGTGATCTTAGGGTGTAGTTACCCTTTAAAGCCCCAGGGAACACATTTTTGTGATTGCCTTCTAATTAGGTTAATTTGGGTCTTGTGGACATACAATATGCATATCATTTTTTTTTTTTTAATTACTTTGTGATAATTGTGAATTCCAGAGATACAGGTGTCTTTTGCCCTCGTTTTTGGATTGAAGTTGGGCGGTACCTACTATAAGTGCGATTCGTGACGTCACTAATCCCATACCAATCACAAGACTGGGTCGCTTTTCCCTCCCACCAGCATTTGTAAAAACTAATGCGTCCCTGCATTAACGCCTTATTCGAACACGGCCAGTGTGTTAGCTAGCTCTATGAATTTCAGTAACGTTACGCGTATTTTAACGTTAGATAATAATGTCACATATGCCTTCTCATTGCTGCGGTCGCCGGTGCTGGTTCGACTGCGGTAAAGTTCGTTTTATGTTCAATGTTCGATATTCGATTTTCGGACGGCAATAGCTCTTCAACAGAACAAGCCAATGTGCTGAAAATAACAGCTCTAAACCGCAGGAGCTCAGAGAACGCAGCACAACGCTTCGTTTGATCTTTCGTCGTTATTTTATTATTACGGGAAATCTCGTCAATAACTTTGAAATTACAAAGGTGACACAATCGAGAACCATGGATTATAATGTGGGGACTTTCAGCACCAGGGTGTTATGTAGGATTCCTAGGAATAATGAAGACTGAGGTCGGAGCTAACGTTGGAGCGTACTCCATTTAATTAACAACCACAACACACGAACGAAAGCAGATCCGGTCATCTCAACCGAACATTGCGCATGAATACCATTGCACATGCGCAGCAGTGCCAGATGTAACATTTCCTCCCCCCTCACAGAACCTAGGAGTGATACTCGGTTACAAAGTCGCGCAGGTGCTCAGGCCTGCCGCGTGCCCGAATTGGGCGGGGCTCAGGTGCAGCAACAACCACTGGTGGTGGCCCCACGACATTGGGCTGGGCCGGAGGGGCTGGAGCTGGTGCAGTATCGAACCGTGCAGCCGGCAGAGTAGTAGCCGTGGGCACAACCAGGCCTGGGCCGAGGGGGGCGTGCACCTTACGCAGGCGGCTAGCATGCCAGCGGGTGCCATCAGCGAGCCTGAATGAAGCCCGGCCAAGCTGTTGGCTGACCTGGACAGGGTCTGACCAAAACGACTGGAGCTTGTTGTCACGGTGAGGTTGTCGGATTCTGACCCAGTCCGAGGCAGCAATGGCAGGTGGTCTTTTATTTTAGAAGACACCGCTTGTATAAAATGCAGAATGCAACTTATTATTGTAAGGTAAACTGAATGCTCATTTGCCAGGAACTGAGGTAAGAGGAGGGATCTACAGGGAAGGATAATCATCAGGGGCTGGTGTTTGTTATGCCAGGTGGCGCTTTGACGCCGTCAAAACAGTGTACAAGCAGCACCAAAACGTTGCAGAAGATCTGTAAAAGCATGTGTATGGACCAGCCATTTTTGGCCCTTTTGGCCTTCCATAGAGGGCCAGTGCCTGGAATCTGGAACTTACATGGGAAAGGGTTAAACAGAGCTAGGCCTTTGTTTATGTTTGTTTGTGTGTTTTACCACTGGCTGTGGAACCCAGTCCACTCCTTTGTAGAATAAGCTGCTTCCTATTTTTCCAACTTTGTTCGTTTTGTTGGTGTCTTTATTGCACAACCACCAGCACAGCCGTGCCTCACCTTGAGTCTGGCCACACTTGAAATTTGCTAGCCAGGGGCTCGTTTCTTCTTTGTGATCGCTTCCACCGTTTAGATAACTACGGAGATTAGTTGTTCGAAAGATATCACTTACAAAAACGTAGTAGCCTACATAAAAGTTCATTTTTAAATTTATACTTAGGTACATCAAGTTTATTTTAAAATAGACTGTATTTTACGTAGACAACTTTATAAAACTAAATATGTATCCAGTATTTATGTATTTCCTGGAACTAAATGTTAGTGAACTGTTTAGGTGAATAAGAGAAAGTTGATGAACGTGGAGCCAAAACGAAGCACCGCAGTTGATCTAACCAATCCGATGCCTGCTGTGTTCTGTGGTAGCCTATGGATCCCAGAGGCATCTTCTATCCCACGTAAACACCACAATTCTATATTGAATTAGCTTAGTTTAGGATATGAGCGACGACATTGTTGAGAGCAACACGGAGTCTTTTTCTGACATTGTTGTCAGTAATGAGTCATTTGATAGAACATTAAGGCTATGCATTGATTATCGTTCTCTAAACGCCATTACCATTAAGTTCTCTACAGCGTAAACGGTCCCGCAGTTGATTGTCTATCCGAATAGTGAATGATACCAAAGCATCTAGAGAATCGGACTGCTCAAGAATGGATAGGGCATCCTGAACAGACTTGTCTAATGCCTCAGAAAAAAACGTCATCACGAGAGCTTCTGACCAAGCTGTCTCACCTGCCAATGCTCTAAATTTTATGGAGAATTCGGCCACAGTATCACTATCCTGGCGAAGGCGATAAAGCCGTCTAGCCGACTCCCGACCTGAAATGTTAAGGTCGAAAATCCACTCCATTTCGTCCATAAGTGTTTTAGTAGTATTTAAACATGGAGACTTCCCCCTGATTAATGGAGTAGCCCAGTCAAGTGCGGATCCGGTGAGTAGTGAAAGTACGAACGCTACCTCGGACTCTTGTTTACTAAACCGCAACGACTGGGCTGGGTTTAAAAAAAACATCGGCACTTGCCCGGTCGGCCGTCATAGCGGAGGTGGAGCTGTAATTTGGGCTTCCTACCCATCTGAGCAACAGGGACTGGGGGAGCGATAGCCTGAGCGGCAGGTAGGGGTGCTTGGTGTGCAACTATGAGTAGGCGCATGCTCTCCGTCAACTCTTGGAGGCAACCCTCTTGAACCCTCATTTGGGTATTCAGCTGCCATATTTGACTCGTAAGTAGCTGCTTTTAGGCCTCAAATCATCTAACATACTCCTCGGGGTTATTATCCCCCGGCTGATCTCCCTTGGAAGACTTCGCTGATTTATTCATGATGGCTTCTTTGTACTGTAATGGATTTTAGTGGCGGATAATCAAACGTGAAGGTAGGGGGATCAGAACAAGTCACTCACGCAGTGAGGACCAATAAATGGAGTAACACAATAATAAATGCAAAGAAAGAAAAGACAGGAAACTACTTTCTTGTGGCTACACAGCCAAATGAAAATCGTACTCCGCCCAGGCGAGGTGACGGCTCCAGGAGGTAGGCTTGGACGCGGAAAGGCAGTGAAGAGTACTCTCTAGAGTCTGATTAGTGCGCTCTGTCTGGCCGTTAGTCTCCGGGTGAACCCCGGAAGACAAACTAACCGAAGCCCCCAGCAGAGAGCAAAACGCGATCGGACACCACATCCGACGGAAGGCCGTGCGGCCGAAACACGTTTTTATCGTTTACCGGTAATCTATCGGATTTTCCTGTGTTCCACTACGGGTTTTGCTTTCGCCTCGTCATTAGTGAGTTCACCTGACATTTATTTCCGCTCACTATTTATACCCCGCTTCCTGCCTCTCTCGTTGCTTCCATGTTATTTCACATAACATTCGAGCCGGTAAAAATGGTATAGGAAGTTGTATTGCTATCGACCGCTTTGATTATCAACGCGGGACTTGTTAGCAGTACAACCTTAGAAAGAAAGCAGTTCTCTTTAAAACGCTCTTATTTCTGAGCAGAGGTTTTCGTTTTCTTTTGTTTTCTACTCTAACCTACGAGTGTCTCACCCAAAGTTTTTGGGGTCTTTTCAGTTCTCTGTTTCTTTTGTTTCACTCCACAAACGTGAGTTGGATAGGCGTGATGGCTTATTTCTTTGTTTTGCTCGAGCTCCTCGTTTTTATTGCGAGGTTTGTGTTCTTTTATTTTTTTTTTTTTCTCCACTACGGATCATTGTCCGTTCCAGTGGTGTTCTTAGGAACACTTTAAGATTTCCCAGCTATCGCATCTGGACCTCCAATATTCCCTCCGTGTCTCTGACAGAGATCCTTTACACAATGTTCATGCTATGTATAGCCGTTATGAATGTTAGAATATAATATGACCAAGGGAGTTATCCAAAAAGCATGATTACACAGTTCGACATCATCTTTACAAAACTGTCATTGATTAATCTACGCCAAGATAAAGTCCCTCCACTTCCTGGCTCTCACTGAGACTTGGATCACTCCAGATAACACGGCCACTCCAGCTGCTCTATGTGATGGCTAATCATTTTCGCACACCCCCAGGGCCTCTGGCCAAAGCGGGGGCACTGGTTTACTTATCTCTCAGTCCTGGAAATTCTCCATGCCCTCTGTACACAGCCTAAATATCTCCTCCTTTGAGTTTCATGCTGTGACTGTAACTCACCCGTCTAAACCTAACATTGTTGTTCTCTACCGCCCTCCAGGTCCACTCAGCGCTTTCCTGGATGAACTGGACACTCTCCTGATCTCCTTCCCAGAGGATGGCACCCCTGTAATTCTACTGGGTGACTTCAACCTCCAGCCAGAGAGCTCCCAGTTATCCAGTGTGGCCTCACTCCTCCAGTCCCTCGCCTTCACCCAGTCCCCATCACCTGTCACCCACAAGGCTGGTAACTAACTAGACCTTGTATTCACCAGGAGCTGCGCCACCTCTGACCTCACAGTGACTCCCCTCCCTGTATCGGAAATTTCTTTATTTCATTTTCTCTCTCCAACCACTCTCCCCTAACTCCTCGAACAACCTACCCTCTGTAACTTTAAGAGAAATCTTCGCACTCTCTCGCATTCCTCCTCCTGCATATTTTGTTAATTTGTTAATTTGCCACCTCCACCTTTAACTTCTGCCTCTCTCAGTCTCTCGACTCACTATGTCCTTTTGTCTGCAAACCAGCTCAATAATCACCCCCCTGCCCGTGGCTGATGGCTTCTCTTTGATCCAGCAGAACCACGCTGCGAGCTGCTGAGAGAAAGTGGAGGAAATCCAGATTCTCAGATGATCTGGCCTTGTATCACACTCTGCTGGCAGCCTTCACATCAGCAACTACATCTGCTAAGATTTCATTTTTTCAGTCAAAAATTAATGCATGCGTGTCTAACCCACGTAAACTCTTTTCCACCTTCTCTTCCCTGCTGATCCCTCCTCCACCCCCTCACCCTCTTTTCTCTCTGCAGATGACTTCCTGATCCACTTTGAGGAGAAGGTAGCCAAGATTCGAAACTCCTTCACGCATCCGGTGACTCCCCAAATCCCCCATAATGAACCCACTGCTACACTTCCATCCTTTAAGACTCTGTAGGACACAGATGTACTCCAACTTGTATCACCCAGCGTGCAACCACCTGCCCACTGGACCCCATCCCTTCGGCAGTCCTCCAGTCTATATCCGGTGAGGTCCTTCCATATCTGTCCTCCATTATTAACACCTCTTTAACCTGTGGCTATGTTCCTGCTGTTTTCAAAACTTCCCGTGTTACCCCACTCCTTAAGAAACCTAGCTTGGACCCCTCTGATGTCAGAAACTATCGTCCTGTGTCTCTCCTGCCCTTCCTGTCAAAAGCTCTTGAAGGAGCTGCCCTGAACCAACTGTCTGTTTTTCTCCAGCGGAACAACCTGCTCGACCCTCATCAGTCCGGTTTCAGAACCGGGCACTCTACTGAAGCTGCGCTCCTGGCTGTGCGTTCGACACTGTCAACCACAAACTCCTGATCTCCACACTGGCTGAGATGGGCATCTCTGGAACGGCTCTTTCTTAGTTTACATCCTATCTCACAGATAGACCAAGTCTCCTGGAAGGGCTCTGTTTCTGCACCTCATCCACTTTTTACAGGAGTCCCACAGGGATCTGTACTGGGTCCTTGGTTTGGTTATTAATTCACATGGCTTCTCTTACCATTGTTATGCTGATGACACTGAACTCTTCCTCTCTTTCCCTCCCTCTACCCCACAGGTTAAGGAGAGGATATCTGCTTGCCTGGCTGACATCTTTGAGTGGATGTCTAGCCATCACCTGAAGCTCAACCTCGACAAGACTGAGCTGCTCTTCATGCCATACAAGACCTCCCCACTTCTAAACCTGTCCATCATCGTCGACGGAACCATGGTGACCGCCTCCCGTTTTGCAAGAAACCTGGGGGTGGTCCTGGATGACCAGCTGGACTTCAAAGAACACATCATCACAACGGCACGGTCCTGCAGGTTCCTCCTGTACAACATCAGGAGGATTCGGCTATACCTGACCACTTACTCCGCCCAGCTCCTTGTCCAGATTATGGTCACCTCACATCATTAGTAACGTTACATGTTACAGCGCCATGGATATCTTGCAAAATTAGCCATCGCTACTTTTGTTTCATGCTCTTTTTTCCAAAACTTACCAGTGGACCTTGGCAGGGCTCGGAACCGCGACATCAGTCAGACCAAGATGAGCAGAAAATCCCACTTGCACCTCCATGTAATTTTCAAAGCAATCCGGGGTAAAGTGATTCCCACAGACTCACAAGTTAGTAGTCCTCCAATCCTCGGGTATGTCAAACACCTGCAGCCATCGGCGAGACCTCAGAGAGTCAGACGGGAACAAAACTAACTTTGTGGTGTTCCGACACCCCCGAAAAGCACAATGTACATTGGGCATTTTTGGCATAATTGGAAAAAACTACAATTGAGAAAAAAAAACTAGGGTGAATTTATTAACTAGAAATTGGAATATAGCTATATATATAACGAGCTAACGTTAACGATTAACTACCCTTACAAACAACTAACGTTAGATTAACTAACTAACTACTAAGTTACTATTAACTACACTTTAACACTACAATGAAACACTATAACGTTACTAACTAATTAACAAACTATCTTGAACTAAATAGGCTATGAATAAAAAAATAGCAACAATGAAAACCTTATAAAGTTTTCTAAAAATGCTAAGTGGGCTATTACAGACTGGTAGGCTCTGTCTAATAGCTGGCTATCTCGACTCTGACAAGTGCACGTTTGAATAAGAGCGGTAAAGAGTAAACCTACGGATTGAGTTGTGGGCGGCAACAATTTTCCATCTGATTGAATACATTATCAATATGACATAGTACCTCCAAAAAGGTACTTTGACGTCACGATTAGGGCGGGGCCAGAGCGGGCAGCAGAAAGGAAATTTCAACTGTTAGAGGGCAGCACCAAGACGTTTTTCTACCAGTTTCTCCTGATTTATGTTATTATTTCAGAATTGTTGAAATAACGGAATGGATGAATAAGTTTCATTATAAGGTAGGCATACAAACACGTTTGCAGCTAAAAAAAAAAAAGGGATCTTAGGGTGTAGTTACCCTTTAAAGCCCCAGGGAACACATTTTTGTGATTGCCTTCTAATTAGGTTAATTTGGGTCTTGTGGACATACAATATGCATATCATTTTTAAAAAAAAAATTACTTTGTGATAATTGTGAATTCCAGAGATACAGGTGTCTTTTGCCCTCGTTTTTGGATTGAAGTTGGGCGGTACCTACTATAAGTGTGATTCGTGACGTCACTAATCCCATACCAATCACAAGACTGGGTCGCTTTTCCCTCCCACCAGCATTTGTAAAAACTAATACGTCCCTGCATTAACGCCTTATTCGAACACGGCCAGTGTGTTAGCTAGCTCTATGAATTTCAGTAACGTTACGCGTATTTTAACGTTAGATAATAATGTCACATATGCCTTCTCATTGCTGCGGTCGCCGGTGCTGGTTCGACTGTGGTAAAGTTCGTTTTATATTCAATGTTCGATATTCGATTTTCGGACGGCAATAGCTCTTCAACAGAACAAGCCAATGTGCTGAAAATAACAGCTCTAAACCGCAGGAGCTCAGAGAACGCAGCACAACGCTTCGTTTGATCTTTCGTCGTTATTTTATTATTACGGGAAATCTCGTCAATAACTTTGAAATTACAAAGGTGACACAATCGAGAACCATGGATTATAATGTGGGGACTTTCAGCACCAGGGTGTTATGTAGGATTCCTAGGAATAATGAAGACTGAGGTCGGAGCTAACGTTGGAGCGTACTCCATTTAATTAACAACCACAACACACGAACGAAAGCAGATCCGGTCATCTCAACCGAACATTGCGCATGAATACCATTGCACATGCGCAGCAGTGCCAGATGTAACATTTCCTCCCCCCTCACAGAACCTAGGAGTGATACTCGGTTACAAAGTCGCGCAGGTGCTCAGGCCTGCCGCGTGCCCGAATTAGGCGGGGTGCAGCAACAACCACTGGTGGTGGCCCCACGACATTGGGCTGGGCCGGAGGGGCTGGAGCTGGTGCAGTATCGAACCGTGCAGCCGGCAGAGTAGTAGCCGTGGGCACAACCAGGCCTGGGCCGAGGGGGGCGTGCACCTTACGCAGGCGGCTAGCATGCCAGCGGGTGCCATCAGCGAGCCTGAATGAAGCCCGGCCAAGCTGTTGGCTGACCTGGACAGGGTCTGACCAAAACGACTGGAGCTTGTTGTCACGGTGAGGTCGTCGGATTCTGACCCAGTCCGAGGCAGCAATGGCAGGTGGTCTAACACGTCGGGCCCTGTCGAAACGGTTCTTCATCAGACGCTGGCGCGTGGCGACTGCGGCTTGAACCGGGTGGGCTGGGGCTTGAGCCGGTGTAGGGCGGAGCCTATCCAGAGGCAGCTGAAGCTCCTGCCCCAGCATGAGGGAGGCTGGGGAGACTCCTGTGGTGGCGTGTCGGGTGGCCCGGTAATGCAGCAGCGTCTGGAGGAGGCTGTTGGTGAGTGTGTGCCCTTGTGCTAGGTGGGCCCTGATGCCATTTTTTAGTGACTGATTCAGCCGTTCCACCCCCCCGTTCGCAGCCGGGTTGTAGAACGCTGTGCGGATGTGGCGGATCCCTTTCCCCTCCAGATAGGAGGACAGTTCATGGGAGACCATTTGGGGACCATTGTCTGTCGTGAGCCTCTTGGGCAGGCCCCAACGCGCGAACAGGGAGTCCAGAATGTCGATCAACACCTTGGCTGTGACCGAACCCACAGGCATTACCTCTGGTCACTTAGAGTGCAGGTCATAGATCACGACGAGGAAACGCTGGTGATGCGGTACCCCATGCAGCTCGTGAGGCGAAGGCGATCGGCCTCTCAACCCCCTCTTGCAGCTGGGACATCACAGCACCAATGGCCGTGGCGGAGGCGTCGCATGTGACAAGGGTGGGGCCGGCCGGGTCGAAGTGCGCTAGGACTGGTGGTGAGGTGAGCTGGGCCTTCAGGAGGCGCACGGCGTCTGAGCAGGCAGGCGTCCAGAGCCAGGGCTCGTCATGTTTCAGCAGCTGGCGCAGTGGCGCAGTCGTGGCCGAGTATTGTGGCAGGAAGCCACAGGTAGAACGCCGTCATGCCTAGGAAGGAGGCCAACTGAGCAGCTGAGGTGGGCTCCGGGACACGGTGGATGGCCTCTGTGTTTGAGTGAAGTGGGTATATGCCGTCAGCCGAGAGGCGGAACCCCACAAACTCAATGACCGGGGCGGCAAAGACACACTTCTCGCCGTTGAGTGTGAGGTGGTGCTTGGCCATTGCGTTGAACACGCTGTGGAGGCGCTCGTCGTGGCTCTCGACGGTGGCCCCGTGAACCACGATGTCGTCAAGGTAGATGGCCACACCTGGGATCCCAGCAAAGATGGAGGCCATGATCTTTTGGAAGCAGCTGGGGATGGAGCTTAGACTGAAAGCCATGCGTTTGTAGCGGAAGACCCCTTTGTGGGTGATAAACGCAGTGAGGTTGCGGCTCTCGGGGTGTAGTGGCACTTGGAGGTAGCCCTGGCGGAGGTCCAGTTTGGAGAAGACAGTGGACCCGTAGAACTGGGCGGTGAGCTCCTCTGTCGTTGGCAAGGGATATTTGTCAGGGATGATGGCCTTGTTTACCGCTCTCAAGTCCACGCAGAGTCGCAGTCCCCCAGACTTCTTCTTTGCCACCACAATGTTGGAGATCCAGGGCGAAGCATTCACCTGCTCGATGATGTCGCCATCAAGCATGCTCTGTAGCTCAGAGGAGATGTCATCGCGGAGGGCCAGGGGGGAGCAGCGGAGGGGCTGGATGACAGGCGCCACCTGCGGGTCTAACAGGGGCTGGTGGGCGAAAGCATCAAGGCCACTGTTGCTGCCAGGGGATGGCAACGGTATGGATCTCAGAGCCAGTGGTGTCGAGCAGAGTGAAACCGAGGCCGTTGAAGAGGTCGAGGCCTAGGAGGTTGGTCCCGTGGTGTGCGATATTGAACCTGAAGACTGGCAGTGTCTTCTCGCCGTATTTCACAGGTAGCTGAAGGGAGCCCACAATATCAATCTCTGAGTTGGCATAGCCACGCAGGGTGGTGGTGGGCGGCCCTAGTGGCTCATGGGAGAAGAACTGTGCATAAGTCGCCAAGTTCAGGAGGGACACTGTGGCTCCGGTGTCAAGGAGGAGGGGCAGAGTGACATCACCAACTATCAATGAGCATGTTTTAAATGACTCTCGTCCTGAGCTGACATTGTGGATGATTGTGGTAGGTGGCTGGGAGGCTCTAGCTGGGGCAGACCTACAGACTTTGCGGAAGTGATTCAGCTTTCCGCAGTTGGAGCAGGTTTTACGACGGGCAGGACAGGTCTGAGCTCTTGAATTGTGTGCAGAAGAACCACAATTCCCACACGGCTGGTGTGGGCGATCACGTGACTGAGAGGCTAGTAGTACGTTCTCCCCGCTGCTGTCTGCACTCACGTGGAGGAGGGGCACCTGTGAGACGAGCGCGCCCGCTGCCTTGTCCAGTGCTAGCGAGTTGGAGGAGGCAGACAAAGTAGCTGCACATTCGAGAGCAGATTCAACCTGGACTGCTAGGTTTAAAGCTGCTGCTAATGTCAACTCATCGTTTTCCATCAACAGTCTTTCCCTAATCTTGTCACAGTTCGTGTGCAATATGAGGTGGTCTCTTATCATTTCGTCTTGTAACGCCCCAAACTTGCACGAGCTAGCCAAACCTCGTAGATCAGCCACGTACTGCGTCACTGACTCACCCGGGCGTTGGTGCCTCCGTCCGAATATGACACAGCGGAGAAGAGCACTTTGTGGGGTGGCGAAATGTTTTTCCAGTAGGTCCACAGCCTCTTTGTACGTCGCTGCGGGGCCGAGAGTTTGAAACATGCGCTGTCCCTCTGCTCCTAGACAGTGCAGCAGCAGCGCACGTTTCCTCTCCGCGGAAACTTTCTCCAGGCCGGCAGCTAGGATATAAGTTTCGAACGAGGAAATCCAGCGGGGCCACAGCATCGGTGGCTCTCCCGGCAGGGCTAGGAAGGGAGAGGGTGGAGGCACGGAACAATCAGCCATTCTCGTCGCCAATGTTATGTAGGATTCCTAGGAATAATGAAGACTGAGGTCGGAGCTAACGTTGGAGCGTACTCCATTTAATTAACAACCACAACACACGAACGAAAGCAGATCCGGTCATCTCAACCGAACATTGCGCATGAATACCATTGCACATGCGCAGCAGTGCCAGATGTAACACAGGGCACAACATTAAATTTATCCATTAGGCCTAAGATTTTTTTTAAACGATATTTATATGTTCGCAACGATTATTCTTAATTTTGAAGCTCGGACAGCTCAAGCAAGCATGTAGGAACCGTCTAAAAACTGCATAATTGGTTCTCAAGTTAAAATGTCAATCGCTTTTTTGTACGAACCATTTGTTTTAGGGTAAAGGAAATATGGATTTAAAGCTTTATTTTTGCGTAAATTTAGGTTCATTCGATTTTTATAAAAAGTTTGTTTTTGTGATATTACATCTACAGAAAAAGGTCAGTAGTTCTGATATGACAGCACGAACATGCTGCAAACCAATTGCATATTGATCAGGGAACTCGCTTTCAGATTTTCACAACAGGAATTTATTAGGAATTAACTGCTGTTACCATATCAATAGATCTTAGATTAGAGATAAATGTTTCTTAGGTTATAATGTGTATACCAGTTAACTTTACCGCAGTCTATTAAGGTATGTATTGAGCACCAAAAATCTATTATGTATTGAATTACATTGCAATCTCATTCAATTTCAGTTTATCTACTTCTATTTATTCCTGAATGCTGAGAAAAATGGTGGAGTCGAAAAGGGTTCAAGTTCACGACAACCCACGACCAATACATATTTTGATCTCTTTACATAACTCTTTATCTTAATCTTAGTCTGTAGAAAATAGAAAAATAGGAGACTTGTTTTCAATAGCCTCCAGGACACATGGATAATAATTGTACTTCTAATCCCACATAGAGCACACCTCTTGTAATTTACACTATGTGCATTGATCTTTTTATTAATATTAATGGAAATTATATTATAATGGAAAAATGATTGATGTCTATTGTTTTAATAGAAAAATAATGGATTTTCTTCAATAGATTCCAAGTCACATGATCCAATGCCATAACAGTAATAATAATAATACATTCTACTCTTAATTCCACATGGGGCACACATCTTGTGATTTTGACTTTGTGCATATTTTTTTTATTTATAAATATTTTAATGGAAAAATTATCATTTTATTTCAATGGTGTAGGGGGGAGTCAAAGTGGTACTCAGGAAATGCTGCCATTTGGAAGAACCTGAGAACTCATCATGCACTTCAAAGGACCAGAGGGCCTTGTAATAAAACAATAGGCTCGGACTTCCTTTGGGCTTTCAGGCCATTTGTTCCGAAGAATGTACCCATCTGGGAAAAGACTGAGATATAAGGGGAAATTGGACTGTTTGTCATGGTTGTGTATGTGTGTTCTAGGGGAATTAAGGGTGGAAAGGTTATGAAGCTCCAGGCCAAACAATGGGAAAGGAATGTCCTCATAGAACCTCTGTGATCTCTCCCGTAACCCCACACCAAGTCATTTCCTATGGGAAAGACTCCGGGCAATACCACAGTGCCCTCATTTGGGCACCTCTGTCATTACACCCTTTACTTCTTGCCTGGATCAGGACTCTAAATCTTCTGTTGAGATGGTCAACAGACCCTGTAAACCTTACAAACATTGCACATGTGGTCCTTATATTGTTACATTATGTCTTATGTAGTAGTAACAGGAATTGCATGTAAAAAGGTTAATCAGGAGGGAATTTTCATGACAACTGCACTATATTATTACATCACCTTAACTGGTTTGGTATGTTTGGATTCAGGTAAAATCAAGGAATTGACTGAAATACATTTCATACCAAATTAAGTTTAATAAAGCATTGTTTCGGTAACTCAGGGAAAAACTATAACAGTGGAATGTCCTCTCTGGTAATCATCTCCTTTTCCTCTTTCCCTACTCAAACATCCCCCAAAGGTGGGGCTCTAAATTGACCACCCCTCCAGGTTAATTTATGGCACTGCCGCCTGGTTCAAATGCGTGATTTGGCATAAAAAGAAGGGAGACAAGCCTATCGGGAAAATTGTAATAGACTTCCCACACGTGCATATTATGTGTCTGTGTGTAGCTGAACAGGCTGGGTAAGATATTTACTCTGTATTTAAAATAAAATAAATCTATATATTGTATAATTGACTGCTAATTCTAAGCTAATGACCTATCTGCCAGTTATTAAATTATTCTTATTTTTAACTTGCGTGGTCTCCATGACTCTAATTCATTTTATACCCTTTTCAGCCTAAATTACGACTGAATACAAGTCAGGGGGACAATTCTGACCAAGGACTAACTGATCAGTGGCCTAGTACAGCAAAGGTCTTTAGTGGCGTCCCCAAGTTGGGAAAGGCAGCCAAGTTCTGCCAGCAAAAACGGGATTGGTGATGCATGGTTCTGGTGATTTGATGTGAAGATAACCCTTCTACATCGGTTCTTGTCAAATTCGCCTTAAGGAGCCCTCTGAATGCATGCTGACCTAGGCTCACAACTATCTATGTAAAAAATAATGCATGTATTGTGTTGGCTAGACCCCCAACCTCTGTGTTCTCCAAAGAACTGAGATTCATCAATAGTGCTCATCATAATTCTACTCTTAATCCCACATAGGGCACACTTTTTTTATTCTCAATGTGTGCTTTTTTATATTTTAAGAACATTTTCAAGGAAAAATTATAGATTCCCATTATTTGAATGGAAAAATTATTGATTATTTTCAAAAGCTGCAGGTCACATGATAAAATGACATAAAACAAAAATAATATTTTACTCTTAATGCCTCATAGTGCACACATATTTTTGACTCAAAACCAATACCAATATAAATCTGTTATTAAAAACAACCTCATTTAATTGTCAATTCTTGCTTCTTAGCATTTTTAAAAATTAAATAGATTTAAAAAGTAATAGATGTCATATTTCAATGGAAAAAAAATTAAATAGCTTCCAGGTCATATGACCCAATGATTGAAAAGAAAGACCATGATGCTCTGGCAATGTTTGTCGGAAAAAAAATTGCCCAAACCATGCTCTTCTGCTGGTTTTTATTATTCTAAAATGTGTTTAGGAGGTTTCTGGGCATGGTGCTCTTTTCTGTGTGGGGAGGGATGAGTGTGGCAACAGGGCCTGTGGAGTGGGATCAGATTACTTTTAGCAGAGTGTTTATTGCCATCTATAGTGATGGAGGCAGTGAAAATGCAGAGGTAGGTAGCACCCAAGCCAAACAAGCTGAAACGGTGTATTCAAGAAGTAGAGTCAAACTAGAATGTGCTTTTCCTCAATGGTTTTGCAACGGTTCGAAAAGTGTATTTGAGAAAATAACTAATATTTGTATCCAAATATTTTTAAAAAAAATGTAATTTATTTACAAGGGTATTAGCTAGCTATGATACATGATATGGTTTGCTAATGTTACTTATTCCACACACAATTCTGTATTTACATCTCACATAAATTAATGTTCAGAATAATGTCTGCTAAATACTGAACAAGCGCACCATTTTTAAGTCAGACATTTAGGGCCCTGAGCCGGCTGAATTTCTCACTGCCACTGCTTAAAACAGGAAGCGGGCCTGAGATCACAAGCTTGCAGGCATCAAATTTGAACTTAGTGTATATTTACAAAAAATAATAAAGTTGATGAGGTAAAACTTAAATATATTTTTAATTAAATATATGTAAAAGAGAATTGACAAATCACTGCTTTCTGCTTTTATGTGCATTTTACATACTGTCCCAACTTTTTTGGAATTGGGGTTTGTACATTGATTACTTCCGTTTTGACATATTTTACAAAGGTTAGTAGCAACAAAATTTTTGTCATTTCATGTCCAATAACCACACTCCCACTTCCTTCTTTTCACATGGCCATAAGTAAAGACACGGCAGATATTTCATCAGTTTAACATTATTCTACATCAAAAAATACTGTGTGTTTACTGTTACATTACACTACAACTGTGGTTTGGCTAGCATGACTAAGTTATACAATTATTACCATACAGATCCAGAGTAACTAATCCAGGAAGGTATTACTGTTATTAAAGACTATTATCATTAAAAACTTATTATGGTTTCTTACTTTTACTATTATTACATGCTTTCAAATCATTGAATACAACACCCCTTACCCAAATAGTTGCTTGATCACCCTCAGTCAATGTTATGGACCCACACAATGAACATCGTTCTGTCATTAATTCTGTGTTAGACAATAGGACTAATCAGATCAGATTAACATGAAAATTGGTATGGACAGTCCAATATTTTATGCAATGGTGTATTCTTTTAAACAGTGATTATTTTATTTTTTTGTTGGAAATACCTAACTATACACTGTGAACCCCAATAGAGTATGCCACACTCATAAGAGTGATTTATAATAAAAACCGTTGAAATAGTTAATACAACACAAAACAATCAAGTACCGTGAACTAAAGTGGGTCGTTTGATTATCAATGACTCAATTATTATCTATTATTTTTAGTTCTGAGTGATAATTTACTCTATTTTACTCTTGTTTATTAATTAAACTCACATGTGACGTGACATTTCCTGCGTAATGACACAATCGCCTAGATAGTGGTTTTTTTAGGAAGATTTAAGCTGATACAATTGTGACGCAACAATTGTGGGTTTTTTTTTATTACTGGTCCATGACCAATCTAAACTCCTCAAAAAAAGTTCGGAAACGTTATTTCGGTCGATTATTCCTCCCCTTTAATAATACCAATTGGTATTGTATTTTATATCGTTGGAAAGCCTGATTAGTCACCTTTACAACGAGGTACAACTTGTAAGGATCGTGCATTCGTGGAATGAGCAACACAGCTAACCGTGTGGGTAGCGGCCCAACAAAATGTGCCAAAATCCCCTGCAATATTCTTCTGTTGGTATTCACTCTCGTTTTGAGTTGCTTGGTGGACTGGATGATTGCACTCTCCCACAGTAATAAGGAAAAAACAACACATATTGGCCATTTTTACACATTTTTACACATTTTTACACTGTCAGGGACCTCAGTAGCGTGTGGATGATCAATACGCAGCCACAACAGCTTGGCACCTCCTCCTCATACTGAGGTCCATGACAGTGTAAAATGAATAAATTGTAAAAATGGCCAATATGTGTTGTTTTTTCCTTATTACTGTGGGAGAGTGCAATCATCCAGTCCACCAAGCAACTCAAAACGAGAGTGAATACCAACAGAAGAATATTGCAGGGGATTTTGGCACATTTTTTTTGGGCCGCTACCCACACGGTTAGCTGTGTTGCTCATTCCACGAATGCACGATCCTTACAAGTTGTACCTCGTTGTAAAGGTGACTAATCAGGCTTTCCAACGATATAAAATACAATACCAATTGGTATTATTAAAGGGGAGGAATAATCGACGAAATAACGTTTTCCAAACTTTTTTGAGGAGTTTATATAAAAAACTATAGGTAGTAAAAGTCCCATGGGGTTCATAGATTGAAAGTAAATTCTGAGTTTGCAGGGTGCCTCTCTTCACTCTGAACGAGTACCTGTACTCGGTAGTGTAGTGGCAAGTTGGAGGCCCCCTTATGAAAGTCTTTAATGTAATTAACTAATGCCATATGCATGTTAATCAGCTTAAACCTTCTTCAGATAGGGAACAACAAATGTAGTAAGAATGTGCAAGCTTTTCCATAGTATATTTGCTCAATGTTCGCATATGCGATTAATTTAAAAACAAAATTACTGTACACACTACATTTTTTGTTATTGCTGCACTTAAATCCTATTGAATACCTGACGCCAAGAAGAAGTGTTTCATGCAAATTTCAATCGAAGCCTTTGTTATTTCTGGTTTTCTGGGATCAACGGTGATTACAAGTGAGAATGTCTGGGAAGTGCTCACCACTTCAGTTGCCATCTTGTTTCAATAAAGTAGGTATGACAAGTATGATACAGTGTTCTGACATCACCCTCCCCCCCCCCCCCCCCCCCCCCCCCCCCCCCACCCCCCCCCCCCCCCCCCACCCCCCACCCCCCCCCCCCTAGGCACTTGTCAGCATTTCTCCACCCATTTGTAATGGAATGTGTAAATTGGACCTAAATTTAGGGATTTAAAAAGTTAGAGTTATCTTTCATTAATATGGATTGGTTCACTCACCTGCAGGACAAACCACACCACAGCTGGAT
>JAKUDI010000876.1:0-15037 GCA_022702515.1 Ilyophis sp. 1 JC-2022 | reverse complement strand
GGGTACCTCAAATGCTGCTACCTGTCCTTAGTCTGTTAGACTGGACTGAGACAGCCACACCTGGCGGCGTGCCAGAACGAGTGAGGACATGGAGTGCCCCAGGGCCTGGGCATGAGCACTAGCCCCGCGCATCATAATGTCCACCACACGCCGCATCTCTATTGCTGAGTTACTGGGGGCAGCGGAGGACATGTCCTGCAGCATACCCTCCAGGTACACCAGCAGTAGTGCGTTAGTGTTAGCCAGTCGGGCCGCAAGAGCGGCGGACTGATAAGCCTTACACACCCGCTTGTCAGTAGCCCTGCGTCGCCTATTGGGATGCTGGGAATCACTATCAGCTCTAAAGGTAGCGCCTGCGAGCATTGAAAACATAGGCCCAATCTGTGGAGGGGCCGCCAACCCGTAGGATGCGGCACCCGTCATATTGGCCAACTGGGTCTTGGTTAGTCTATATGCCCCAGGAGACTGCCAGGATGCCTGCAGTTCTGTAAAAAAATCAGGCAGGGGTGGTAACCCCCCTGTCATGGGCCGAAGAAGGCCACGGCTGAAAAGTGAGGGAGCAGGAACCGCCAAGGGGGGTAAGCGAGCACGCTCAGCCGCCCTGAGAATCACCGCCCGATCGGAGGGATCCAAGGGCGGGAGTTCAGAAGCATCGTCGCTTTCCTGGGCAGACACTGACCCACCTTCAGTGTCAGACTGTTGGAGGTCTGTCCGACAGTACAGGCTATCCGACGCCGTCGTAGACAGCTCGTCTGGGTGACGGCAGGACGGTCCAGGCACTGGGCCCTGAGGATTTAAAAACTGCTATTCCGGCACTGTGCTTTTGTATTCATTTATTTTACTTCTTTATGACAGACAAACAACAGCATGCCTATTTTTGTTTAATAGCCTCTTTGAGTTGCCGTTTGAAGATATTATTGTAACGTTTATGGCAAGCATCAATTAATTTTATTTTATCAGGCCTATAAATAAAATGCACGCTTGGCCAATTTTAAAAATATAATTTCCTAAATGTAAATAAACGAGTAGAACCCAATTGAGTCACAAGGCGTTCAGTGTCCAAAGAGCTTGGGTAGTACCAGTGCCTATAAAAATGTTCTCACATACACATAACTGCGTATTACATAATGTACGTTTGGGGAACGGAACGCATTAAAAGACTGCATCTACCAGTGAAAACTGGTACAGATGTGCAGAATCTGCATGACATATCAGTTAAACAAACATTTTACTTTATTTCAAAACAATCCGCTTGTTGAAACTGACGTCGAATTTTCCAAAAATGTGTCTTCCGATTAGCATGGAGCTTAGAATTTTTTTAACGTGAGGTTAAATTCAAATAATTAGCATTATCCTACACAACTAAATGGCCAACTATTGGCGAACCTGTACTGGACAATAGGCTACTACACAGGTAGGCTGGAACAACACAAAACAAGCGGTGCGAATTTGCCAAACCAAACAGAAAGTAGCTAAACATTAGTTGTGCTTCGCCTACCTTCTAAAACCGCACTACATTCACATAATTAATTTGCCCTTTATTACTTTTTATTTACACTTGTACATGTTAGCGTCTCAATCAGTTTTACGGATGAAGCCTCAGGAGACAGAGATGGCCGAGAGACCTTTGAGGTTGCTACGAGCAAACCAGTTACTTTTACAGACAGAAAAGGTCAGTTAACGGCTAAGTGTCAGTATGCATCGATAACTCCAGCGCACTCAAATACTTCAGAGGACACATTTATAGTTCGGAATTTCTGAGTAGCGGACACTTTTTTATTCTTCTATTTAAACACTGAAACACTTATATTTCTACATCTAATCAAATGCAACAGACGAGTTTCATTGTTTTCATACAGCGCGATGAGAAGAAACGACTGCAGACAATGATCATGA
This sequence comes from Ilyophis sp. 1 JC-2022, assembly GCA_022702515.1. Lineage (NCBI taxonomy): Eukaryota > Metazoa > Chordata > Actinopteri > Anguilliformes > Synaphobranchidae > Ilyophis > Ilyophis sp. 1 JC-2022. The sequence goes on along the minus strand of JAKUDI010000876.1, from coordinate 13,141 downwards.
AGTGAAAAATATACAACTCTGTGAAAGTGCCGTCTATTACCGTTTCCAAGCCCCAATAGTCTGCAAATGTCCTTTGTGAATCTCATCAGTGCGACCATCCAGCATTATTGAATTAAATGCAGCTAAAATAAAACTTGAACCTTAAAACAATGTAAACACGCCTTTAAAATGTTTGTATATGTATGGGAATCTCAGCGGTGTCTCCGCTTCCTGAGCGTAAAGCGTCGCCGTACTTGGCTTTGCTGCTGGTACCACCCTAGTCCGCGTCTTAAAGGGCCCGGGACAAACTGCGCAAGTGCGCATTCGCGTCTTCTGCGGTCGATTCGAGGGTCGACATTGTCTACACACATGCTGCTTCAAGCGTCGGGCACGATAGCTGTATAAACCCGAAATTTCTATTAATTTGTTCAAATCTTCAAAATGTATAATGTTTAAATGGAAATAATACATAAATTGTTATGATGACAGCCTATGCGGGATACAAACAAATGTAAAATATCGCTTGAAGTTCAAAGAGCAGCTTGGCTCAACAATCTCAAACGTTCATCCCGACCCTTAACTCAATTTATTCTGCGTCAAACACTCCTTCACGTAGTCTGTAACGTAATCGAGTACCCAAATGCTTCGATGATAGCATCATTGAGCATTATGATGTTAAACACTCGCTATACGCTCACACAATGTAATGTGCTGTTGTTACTGCTCTTGGCCTGCTGCTCTTTCAAGTAGCGTCTCCTAAATAGCTAAGTGTAAAGTTCTACAAATCTGTTCTGCAGTTACTAACTTCTAAATAACAGAATATAATGTTTGACAAACACATTTATTTGTCACTAAGATCACACAGATTATACTTTTTCATTTGACAAATCATTGAGCCCACGTTATGAAGCCACATACTGTACAGATCAAATGAAGTGTACATAAGTGTTTCTAAACCATAACTGCAACAGTTAATAATTAATTATACTGGAAGCTAATTATATTTACAACATTCTTTTTAAATTGACCACAAACCCAATTGCTTTCACAAATGGTTTATAGCAATGCTTATTGCTTAAATTAAATATTTTTTTAAATCAAATGTCAATTCTTAAGTGGTCAGCTGCAATAACTACCATAATGCATTTCCTGGAGTGACTGTGCTTCAGGCTAAATGTGGGAACTGAAACGAAGGGAAACCGGTATTTCAAACATGCAGACAATGACACGTTTGAAATAGATCAAACGGAAGATGTCAGTGTTTAGGATTATCTTTGTTGAAAACACTAGTCTGTGTAAACACATTCATTAAAAAAGAGAATTTTAGCTTGGAATGAACACACACATTTCCGTTCTTATGCGTTTCAACAGCTTTGTAAATGCTGTTCAGTTTATCGGCAGTTCACTTTGTCACATGGCTTCTCCTCGCCTCACCCGCCTAACAGCTCCTGATTCCAACGCTGCCTCGTTGGTTTACTCTGTTAAAGAAAAAAACTCCACACTTTGATGAACAGCAGGGCATGTGATGGTTAAAACCATTCGATGGAATTGCAACTCAAATACTTGTTACTCCTGAATTAGTGTTTGTCTCTGCAAATTATGTCTGGATTCGCAGGAGATGTTAACATGTGTATGTGTGCACACGCAGGTTTGTGCATGTGTGTGTTTATGTATGTTAGGGTGACCACATATTGGACTTCTTCAAAAGAGGACAGGGATGGGCGCTTTGAACACAATACTAGGCCATCTGTTTGTTTATATATAGTCTATGGAACGAGCAAAACCTAACTGGACATTTTTAGGAATTTAGAAATCTCCCCCTGAACGGATGCTTTCACTCTCAAATAAAGAAATGTCAGAAAAAGAGGACTTCTGGTCAGAATGCAGTCCGGTCAGCCTAACGCGGTCCGGTCAGCCTAATGCAGTCCGGTCAGCCTAACGCGGTCCGGTCAGCCTAATGCAGTCCGGTCAGCCTAACGCGGTCCGGTCAGCCTAACACAGTATGGTCAGCCTAACGCGGTCCGGTCAGCCTAACACAGTATGGTCAGCCTAACGCGGTCCGGTCAGCCTAACGCGGTCCGGTCAGCCTAACGCGGTCCGGTCAGCCTAACGCGGTCCGGTCAGCCTAACGCGGTCCGGTCAGCCTAACGCGGTCCGGTCAGCCTAACGCGGTCCGTTCAGCCTAACGCGGTCCGGTCAGCCTAAAGCGGTCCGGTCAGCCTAACGCGGTCCGGTCAGCCTAACGCGGTCCGGTCAGCCTAACGCGGTCCGGTCAGCCTAACGCGGTCCGGTCAGCCTAACGCAGTCCGTTCAGCCTAACGCGGTCCGGTCAGCCTAACGCGGTCCGGTCAGCCTAACGTGGTCTGGTCAGCGTAACGCGGTCCGGTCAGCCTTACACGGTATGGTCAGCCTAACGCGGTCCAGTCAGCCTAACGCGGTCCGGTCAGCCTAACGCACACTGCTGGTGTGTGTTTGTACGTGTGTATGTGTGTGTGCAAGTGTGTGTTTGTATGTGTGTGTGCAGGTGTGTGTTTGTATGTGTGTGTGTGCAGGTGTGTGTTTGTATGTGTGTGTGAAGGTGTGTTTGTACGTGTGTATGTGTGTGTGCAGGTACATGTGTGTTTGTGTGTGTGCATGTACATGTGTACGTGTGCTTGTGTGTGTGCAGGTGTGTGTGTCTGTGTGTGTGCAGGTACATGCGTGTACGTGTGCATGTGTGTGTGCAGGTGTGTGTTTGTATGTGTGTGTGTGCAGGTGTGTGTTTGTACGTGTTTATGTGTGTGTGCAGGTACATGCGTGTACGTGTGCATGTGTGTGTGCAGGTGTGTGTTTGTACGTGTGTATGCAGGTGTATGTGTGTGTGCAGGTACATGCGTGTACGTGTGCATGTGTGTGTGCAGGTGTGTGTTTGTACGTGTGTGTGTGTGCAGGTGTGTGTTTGTATGTGTGTGAGCAGGTGCATGTGTGTGTGCAGGTACATGTGGGCTTCCCCTACAGGTGACTGAACATAACATTCAACTGGGGAGAACAATGTCATGTTATATTTCCATAGCTTTTAATTCATTTTAAGCTGCTCGCTGGAGTGGCATAACAGTCGCCTAATCCAGAAAACTAACTCCAAGGAAAAGAATACAAAACGTTTATAAGAGGTATGAAGATAATTTTACTTGTAGTGCTTATGACTGGAATTTTTTCACAAACACTGTCGAATGGTACTGAAGTACGAGAGTGAGCTGAACGTGCTGTTGGAATATTCAAGCGCTTGCTCAACTGACCCCATCAATGAACGAATCACAGAGTCAGTGACTCGAATCTTTGTACTTAACTGAAGGAAACCGTTAGAATCGGCAAAGCGATTCATAACTTCCAGCACTACTACAATGCTGCTTGTTCTTGTCTGTTTTCTCGGTTGACGACACGTCCGACTCCCACCAGCGAATCCTGAAAGGCCCAGATCCTTTACTTGCCTCCGCCAATTCAGTTCAGTGCGAAAGAGAAGTGTAATATAATGAGTAATGAAACTTGCAAAATGCTGGCATAGTACGCTTTTTAAATTGTAGTACCGCGGTACTTTTCCAGTACAGGTAAAACCGTGCAACCTTAGTGCATACGTGTGCATGTCTGTGTGCAGGTGTGTGTGTGTGTGTGTGTGTGTGCGCATGTGGAGGTGCATGTGTGTGTAGGTGCATGTGTGTGTAGGTCCACGTCTGTATGCAGATGCATGTGTTTGTGTGTGTGTGTGTGCATGTGGAGGTGCATGTGTGTGTGTGCGTGTGCATGTGTCTGTGCGCATGTGTGTGTCCTATGAGATTGGCCTCTGTAAGTGCAGAATTTGCTGGAGGAGTGTTAGGGCAGCTCTGGGGCATCTGGTGAGTGGGGGGGGAGGGGCAGAAAATACCCACCCCCCCCTCCCCCCACGCTCAGCGCTCTCAGCTCCTGCGCAGGTCCGTGAGGACGGTCATAGCAGCATTCCATCCAGGTGACCCCATCACACCCCCACCTGGAAAACAGCGTCACATCCGAGCATTAGAAACATATTTACACACAGAAAACAGGGTCACATCCGAGCATTAGAAACATATTTACACACAGAAAACAGGGTCACATCCGAGCATTAGAAACATATTTACACACAGAAAACAGGGTCACATCTGAGCATTAGAAACATATTTACACACAGAAAACAGGGTCACATCCAAGCATTAGAAACATATTTACACACAGAAAACAGGGTCACATCCAAGCATTAGAAACATATTTACACACAGAAAACAGGGACACATCCAAGCATTAGAAACATATTTACACACAGAAAACAGGGTCACATCCGAGCATTAGAAACATATTTACACACAGAAAACAGGGTCACATCCGAGCATTAGAAACATATTTACACACAGAAAACAGGGTCACATCCGAGCATTAGAAACATATTTACACACAGAAAACAGGGTCACATCCGAGCATTAGAAACATATTTACACACAGAAAACAGGGTCACATCCAAGCATTAGAAACATATTTACACACAGAAAACAGGGTCACATCCGAGCATTAGAAACATATTTACACACAGAAAACAGGGTCACATCCGAGCATTAGAAACATATTTACACACAGAAAACAGGGTCACATCCAAGCATTAGAAACATATTTACACACAGAAAACAGGGTCACAGCCAAGCATTAGAAACATTCACACACAGAAAACAGGGTCACATCCAAGCATTAGAAACATATTTACACACAGAAAACAGGGTCACATCCGAGCATTAGAAACATATTTACACACAGAAAACAGGGTCACATCCGAGCATTAGAAACATATTTACACACAGAAAACAAGGTCACATCCAAGCATTAGAAACATATTTACACACAGAAAACAGGGTCACATCCAAGCATTAGAAACATATTTACACACAGCTGGAAGTTTCACTTTTCTACCGAATGAGGTGGTTGTCCTTAATGCTGGCACAAACACGATTGTACAGTCCCTCTTTGAAGGTATAAAGAATCGCTGTAAATAATGTTTTTTTTTGTTTTTTTTTATACGGCAGGAGTACTTTTTCTACAAAAATAAAGACGCTTATAATTTGATCAAGTGTGAAGCATTTTCCTGACTGGATTGCCTATTTATTTAAAAACAAGGGTGGATTATTCCTCCTCAACCCAACAGCAGTAAACAGAAATTCTAGCCAGAATAATTGGTTGAAACAAAAACCATGACATGACACCAGGGAGAATCATTCCAAATATTGTGCAGAAGGCAAAACGATATTTGTCTCAGAAGATGACCATGCTCTATTTAAAGATAATTGCACTCCAAACCAGCAGGTGGCGTCATACATCAGTTATCAACTACCTCAATTAACCGTTGCGAAAGATGTAGAATGAGAACACTGGAAATGTACACTTTCCATTTTGGTTGCACTTTTGCCAATTTTTTTGTGTGGTGAATCATATACCACTTGACTTTGTGCAGAAAATACACCATAGTTTTTAACTGACCCTGCTGGGGACATTATCACCCTGAGTTCCAGTGCTTTAACTGACGCTGCTGGGACATTATCACCCTGAGTTCCAGTGCTTTAACTGACGCTGCTGGGACATTATCACCCTGAGTTCCAGTGCTTTAACTGACGCTGCTGGGACATTATCACCCTGAGTTCCAGTGCTTTAACTGACGCTGCTGGGACATTATCACTCTGAGTTCCAGTGCTTTAACTGACGCTGCTGGGACATTATCACCCTGAGTTCCAGTGTTTTCTGTATGTGGAGCCGCCACCACCCACCCAGGAGCCAAACTAGTACTCAATGCCTGGAGGGATATCAACGTAAATATAAAGGTGCAAAAACATACAGATGTTAAAGATGTTACAGTACAACACAGCAAACATGTTTTTGTCTTGTAATGAGCCTCAAAATATATATTGGAAAATATGAACTATAGTATAAAATATGAACTATAGTATAAAATATGAACTGTAGTATAAAATATGAACTGTAGTATAAACTATGAAAATATGAACTATAGTATAAAATATGAACTTGTTTTAAGTGTTGATACCTTGACAGGTGAAGTTGTCTTACCCTGTTGGCAAATCATGAAGTAAGTAAAACTGTGCCACCTCATTGACAATCTTTTTGTCTTATTTAGCAAAAAAGTAATCAAAATACGATATTAAGTCTAAATATACAACTAAAATACTTAAGATTTACTTTTTTAAATGTATTTTTGCAGTGAATGTATGCCACCTGAATGATAAATATCACAGCAAATGTATTTTGTTTTCTAAGTTTTTAACAGTGTTTAAAATGTTTTTGTGGTCTTGGGACTGTTGTACCATACCATAAACAGAACATATGTAGATCTTATTAACAACTATCCAATGACAGACCTGGATGGCTTCCACTGCCACACAGATAAAGGCCTCTGATTGGTGTGCGGTAGTCTGAGAGGGAGGGCAAAGGTCGTGCAAGATAGAGCTGGTCCAATGACATTGCACCATGAAAAATATTCTGTGGAGACAAAATAATTCTGTCAACGTTATCATGTATATCACATGCAAAGAGAGGAAGGCTCTCAGATATGCAAAGTCACTGCCTTATCAACAAACTGAGATCAATGGGACATAAATCTGGTTTCAGTTTGCTTAGCTTCCCAATAATAACCTGTCCTTATCTCTCATCTGTTCAAAACCCCATGGCCATAAACCTGTTAAGCTACATAGATATATTATCACCGTAGCGATCAGCCTCGAACCCGACACTTACCCCCCCAGTCAGGCCAAAAATACGTTCCAGGTCAGGAGGAGCCAGCACCTCTTTGCCCACGATGGAGCTTTTGAACCCGGGGGCATATCTTTCAATCCAGTCGAATACTGCAGAGACACAAGAGCAGGGGGGACATTACAATCAGAGCGCAATGGGTCCATCTAGAGTCGACCGACCTCGGACCCCACGTAGTGATGAATTGATCTTAACACGCTGCTCCACACAAAACCAGGACAAACACAGGAAGTCTTAACACAGTGATTTTTCTACATTTAAGATCCAGCTGTTTATCGTGAGCTGGAAAATAAACAGGTTGTTTAGGAGGTGTTGCAGTCAGTTGCAAAAACATTTCACGTAAATAATTATGATAATATGAACTAACAGCTACTTGTGACAACACTGACACTCAATTTAACATAAAAGTGTAAAATTAATAAACACAGAACTCTTTGAAGCACTCTGTCATATGTTGATAAACATTGTGATTAATCTAAAATAAGCACTGCTTAACTTGTCACCAGGAATAGAGACATTTAAAGAAACTAAGAAACATACACACAAAAAAGTCAATGTTTTTTTCTCTTTATTCGATAAGATTCAGTACATGCCTGATCCACCCTGAATGTATGTGTCATGAGGTTTACTGTGCTTTATAATATTGATAATATTGATGATTTGCTGTGAATATATGATAACTGGCTGCGCGTTTAGCTAAGTGTTAAGTGCTAAATGTTCAGTTTTAAGTGTTCAGTTCAAACATGTTTCACTGTCGCTTAAACACGGTGTCGTTGTTTGGGTTATTTTTGTCTTCCTTTTTGTAGCTGGCAAAGTTCAGGCTTGCTGACCATAAAAAACATGTCCCAAACCTGCCAGGTCTTCACATGCATTCACAAGGTGTTTTAGAAAGGACTTCGTTTTTTAATGCGGACCATAAGGCATGGCATACAGTACCTGGCTAACTGTTTGAAGGACTGGCCCTTTGCTTCCTCACAGTAGATCTTTCTAGAACTAAAACATTAAGGTCAACTAAAGTCAGTAGACTCAGTCCATGCTACAGGAAGAAAAGGTGTTTCAGCACTCAGGCTAGGCCTGCTATGTGTGTAGCATTCTGTAGCGTACTTTAACCCATAACCGAGAACCCACGCTCTGTTACCATTTCAATCACCATCAGACGAATACCGTAGGTAGTTTTGGGAACTAAATTTAGTCCCTGCTCTTCTGGTAACTAAATTTAGTCCCTGCAGTTCTGGCAACTAAATTTAGTCCCTGCAGTTCTGGCAACTAAATTTAGTCCCTGCTCTTCTGGGAACTAAATTTAGTCCCTGCTCTTCTGGGAACTAAATTTAGTCCCTGCTCTTCTGGGAACTAAATTTAGTCCCTGCTCTTGAGGGCACCAAATAAACAGAACAGTAACTGGGTCGGAGGTAGCGATACTGTAGAACATGGACTGGCTAAAGACAATCGCCACTTTAACGGCCCCTTTCTATCTTCTCTTCAGAGAGCATCTCCTATTTCACTGTAGATAACTTCTCCCAATTCCTCCAATCTTAAGAATTCTCAATGTCAAGCGGAATATAAATCAAAGACTAGTTTCGGGAACCACCAAAGTTCCCAATGGTTCCTGATTTAGATGGTTCCCGTACTGTTTGAGCAATGCACAATACGATATCAGTCTCCTACCTGAGTTTGCAAACTGTTCTCTGTCCTCTTCTGTCCAAGCCCGCTCCCCCTCCAGCCAATAAGGAGTGAACTGTGTGAAGATAGAGATGACATGGCAGCCAGGGGGCGCCAGAGTGGGATCCAGCACAGAGGGGATGCACATCTCCAACATGGGCCTGGGGGGGGGGGGTCAAACAGAGGTCAAACACCAGCAGCCTCTTACAGAATCATGGCATGAGATAAGCTCAGTACAAAAACAAGGCAAGTCATATTTATCAGAACTGGCCTCGTTAGCTAAGTGATTTGAAAAATGTAATTATGTCAAATGAGTACAACAAAAAATGTACCTGAAGTCTGATGAAAACTGTTTTTCTAATGAATACTATCTAAGAATGACATTAAGTCTAATAAATAATATCTAAAAATGACATTACAGTTTTTCTCAATTGCTTTGGTGCATTTCTCTGATCAGAATTAAAATTCTCATAACTGTTAGTTCAACCTCCACAACATTCAGTCATTTGTGCACATCATAGTAGCAGTTTCTCATTCCTTCCAACAAATTGCAAATGCTTTTGGACATGCATCAATTGCTTTCATACAATTCTCTGCTGTTTTATAACATTATCATTTGCTTATGTCATGTCAGTCAAAATGAACTATACTTATGAATGCTGAATAGTCATTCCCTATAAAACTAATAGGCCTCATTTCATTGCTTGAGTCATTACATACAAAAATGTTGAACTAGTTGTCAAAATCTGTCAAGCAAATTTTATACAATTCCTTATCATTTTTTCCTGAAAATGTCTCCCAAATTGAACAATTTCTCTGGGGTGAACCTCAGCTTTCACTGATGAGGAGGAGTGTGTGAAGCATTAGTTGTAACCAATGATAAGCCACTTCTCCACAGTCACTCAGAGCTGAATCCCATGAACCCTCAATTGGCAAGCATATATGAACCGAGCAGGACATAGTGTGTACCATTTCGACAATACTGTGACACAGAAATGGAAGGTCAGCATCGTGGAAGAGGGGCGAGGATGCGGGGAGGAAGGGGAAGGGGACAAAACAGGGGAAGAGGAAGAAGAGGCCAAGTACATAGGCAGATTCCTGATGAAATTAGGGCTACAATTGTGGACCATGTTGTCAATCACGGCCTCACAATGGCTGAGGCTGGTCGAAGGGTGCAGCCAAATGTTGGGAGAACCACTGTAAATTCAATTATGCAAACATTTCGTCGGGAGAACAGGTGTGTATATTGGACAGTAATTCAGCACTAAACAATCTGCACTGCACTACTGTCATTGTGTCATACATGAAGCTTACAGTGGGACAAGAACTTGTCACTTTTTACATTTTACATTTAGACTTACAGCTTTACTGCAGCACAGATGTACTGTATTGTAGTGTAAAGTAGTGATACAGTAAAGATTTGCCATATTTACAGTATGGTACTGTACTGCAGCATTTTACAAGTGGGAAGCACTGTTATTGTACACTACAGTAATATGGGTTAAAGCAGTATATCTCATGTTTACTGTACATTACTGTAATTTTACTCTGCACCACATAGGATTGCAAGACAACCTCGCAGAGGTGGAAGAGGGCCCCTTTTTACTCCGCAACAAGAGGAAGCCATTTGTGCAATGGTGATTGCAAACAATGCCATAAGGTTGAGAGAGATACAAAGCGCTGTTATAGAGGATGACAATATCTTTGGGAATATTGAATCTGTTTCAATCGCTACAATTGACAGAGTGCTCAGGAGAAATTAAATGCGCATGAAACAATTGTACAATGTGCCATTTGACCGGAACAGCGACAGAGTGAAGGAGATCCGTCACCAGTATGTACAGGTAAAACATTTATGTGTTCTATGCATACTCTAATGTTCAGTGCTGTAAACTGGTTACTTTGTGTAGTGCCATGCAGTACACTTACATGACAGTTCATACTGTACAATATGTTGTCCAAAATGCATTATGTTACACAGGAAAAGTTTTTATAGTTTTTCTCTCTCTCTTCTGGGATAAAGCGTGTACTGGAGATGGAGGCCAGGGAACCGCTGCACACATTCATATACGTTGATGAGGCGGGTTTCAATCTGGCAAAAGGTAGAAGGCGTGGAAGAAATCGCATTGGACAGAGAGCCATTGATGTCCCAGGCCAACGAGGAGGGAATATTACAATGTGTGCAGCCATCTCAGAAAACGGCGTCCTCACCCATATACCCCGTCTTGGTCCATACAACACACAACATCTGCTGACTTTTTTAGACACTCTTTACAGGGACATAATCCCTGAGAATGAGAGGGGTCTAAATGGAGACCATCTGAACAAGTATGTTGTTGTATGGGATAATGTGCGTTTTCACCACTCAGATCTGGTCAGACAGTGGTTTGCAGCACATGAAAGGATGCTGGTGGAATATCTCCCTCCCTACTCCCCATTCCTGAATCCAATAGAGGAGTTTTTCTCTGCCTGGAGGTGGAAGGTATATGACCGGCATCCACATACCCAAATGGCCCTGCTAGCGGCCATGGATGCAGCATGTGATGACATCACAGCACAGTCCTGCAGAGGGTGGATTCGCCACTCGAGGAGATACTTTCCTCGCTGCATTGCCAGGGATGATATTCGCTGTGATGTCGATGAAAATATGTGGCCAGACAAACAGGAACGTCTGGATGTGAATGAATGATTTACAGTACTGTGTATGTTGTATGTTCCAATTCAGTTCCAATATGTACTGCAATATTGTTTACAGTTGTGCACAGCTCTACCCAAAGGGTGTTTCTTATGTTTGTTGTAAATAAGTTTGTATTTTTCTTTTGCACAATGCTGTGAACAAATTAGAATTGCAAAGAGCATATGCAGTAAAAATGTGAAACATACGTATTCAGTGTCTTGTACTCATTTACCTCACTAAATACAGTAATGTGTAACTTAACTGTAGATTTCAAATGGCTGTGCAAATAGTGTATAGTGCTGTCTTGAGCATTTTCAGGTAGTGTCACCAAGATCTGACCTTTTTGCATTGGAAAACACTTACAGAGTGAACTGTCATAATGAAAACATGACAAAGCCATTTGACTATCTTGTTCATAAACAATGGTGTCAGGACTTTTCATTTTGATGACACTGACACTTTCATTGACATGAATACTTGCTTTTGAGGAATGAACTATCCATTTTGAGCAAGTGACACGCTTTTGCAGGTTATCAACTAGGTTTTGCAGTTTGTACTAATTGTTTTGAGAAATGCACTTACTGTTGTGCAAATGTTAATAGTGATGTGAGAAATGCACCAAAGCGACTGAGAAAAACTGTAAGTTTAATAAATACTAATAAGTCTAATGAGTACTATCTAAGAATTATATTAAAGCTGGAGTACGCAACTTTGTTTTAGAAAAATATCAAAGAATGGTCATGCTTAGTTGGTAGCAATCATAGAAAGAACTGTTGAGTGAGAAATCCAGCCCCATACACTGTGTTTATACCCTCAAACTCTGCATTCTAAAACCGTGAACCAATCAACAGTGAGTTTGACCTTGCCAGTGCAACCCGCTAGAAATTTCACTGACAATGGTGGAGAAGGGACCTGTTACATCGGCGCTATTTAACACAAAGAAAAAGGAATTGGATAAAGCTCGCTCGAAAACTAGAGTAAACATAGGTGCAAGATAGGTGGCAAGGTGGCAAGATATTCGGGAGCAGATTGGTTTAAAGACAGACGTGGAGCTTCCATTGTTACTATTGGACAGGTAGGTAAAAAGTTTCAACACTAATTTACCTGCACTTTCTGCTTGCCAGCCAATTGTACTTACCTATAATGAACAGTAGCTAGGTCTAATTAAGTCCAGCTTTAATTCTAATTACAGTGACTATGAGGTTAAAGTGCAGACTTTCAGTTTTAATTCGAGGGTTTTTACATCCATATTGGGTGAACCGTGTAGCAATTGTAGTTATTTTTATACATTTTAGGGGATGAAAAGTAATTTCACAAATTCACATAAACTTAAATAAAGTCATCATATTTAATATATGATTGCATAATCCTTTGCATGCCACGATTTACTGATGTCTGTGACCCAACAACATCAAAAGATTCTTCATATCTTATTTTCAGGTATGCTTACAAGCGATACTAGAACCTCTCTGCATTTGAATGGATCTCTATGGGAATTGGGAGGTGGGACTAGATTTAGCTGTAATTTATGCTGGAATACATGGTTGTCTAAATGGTTGTAAATCATCATGAGTCCGAAGTCAAACGAGCCTCGAACCATCTCTCTGCTGCCAGATATACAGTAGATATGAATGGATCACTTTAAAGGGACTGCCAACTCAAATAGATGATTCAGCTTTTCAATGGTTAATTTAAAAGCATAACCAAAATATCAGTACTAAATGATGTGTCTAAATTAAGATCCTTCCTTTTTCTCACCATTGGCTGTAATTGATCAGGCATGGTTTTGAGGTGGCGGGATTAAAACAGGCTTCAGGACGTCTTCGAAATCCTATCAACCAATGATTAACTATCCGGGACATTCTTTACTCCCGCCCCTTCACCAGAGCGATGCAGCGAGGGACGCTTTAGCAGGCTACAACAGTAAACAACTTGCTTGTTCAATGTGTGCTTTCCTCTGGTTTGTCTTTCACAAATGTCACGGCAAAAGATAAACCGTTCGCGTAGCTCGAAGCGTCCGCATTTGCGTATTTG
>JAKUDI010000875.1:0-66377 GCA_022702515.1 Ilyophis sp. 1 JC-2022 | reverse complement strand
GTGATGAATCTACAATCACTGGCATGGCTGAGTGCCACAAAGTGGACTGAGATCTTTGGCCCAGGCTCTTCCAATAGAGGCAGCTGGAGAGCCCTGTACAAGCGTCCCATTGAAAAACGGACTGCTGACCTCCAGTGGAGGATTGTTAACGGGGCTGTAGCTACGAACAGACATCTGGTGCACCTAGATCCAGGGGTGGGGGAGGAGTGCGCACCTAGATCCAGGGGTGGGGGAGGAGTGCGCACCTAGATCCAGGGGTGGAGGAGGAGTGCGCACCTAGATCCAGGGGTGGGGCAGGAGTGTGCACCTAGATCCAGGGGTGGAGGAGGAGTGTGCACCTAGATCCAGGGGTGGAGGAGGAGTGTGCACCTAGATCCAGGGGTGGGGGAGGAGTGCGCACCTAGATCCAGGGGTGGAGGAGGAGTGCGCACCTAGATCCAGGGGTGGGGGAGGAGTGTGCACCTAGATCCAGGGGTGGGAGAGGAGTGCGCACCTAGATCCAGGGGTGGAGGAGGAGTGCGCACCTAGATCCAGGGGTGGGGGAGGAGTGCGCACCTAGATCCAGGGGTGGGGGAGGAGTGCGCACCAAGATCCAGGGGTGGAGGAGGAGTGCGCACCTAGATCCAGGGGTGGAGGAGGAGTGCGCACCTAGATCCAGGGGTGGGGGAAGAGTGCGCACCTAGATCCAGGGGTGGAGGAGGAGTGTGCGCCTAGATCCAGGGGTGGAAGAGGAGTGTGCACCTAGATCCAGGGGTGGGGGAGGAGTGCCATTTTTGTTCTCATGTTGAGACACTGGAACATCTTTTTATCAAATGTGTTCAGTAAGGTCAGCTCTTTTAGTTATTAAAGCAGTGATTTATTTATTTTGTGGAGGTTTTCACCTTTAAATCTTTATTTTGGGTCCGGAATATGTTTCTCGTCAGCGCCATGTACGTAATTTACCATTTGGAAAATGAGGAAAAATGGTATTCTGGGGCAGGGGTCAGTGGACCCCAAGAATATGATGTTGGGGTGCTGGCTGCTCGCCTCAGCATTGAACATGCCTTTTACAGACTGGTGGACAATTTGGCATGTTTTAGGGAGGTGTGGGGACTGGGGAATGTTTTGTGTTCAGTAGACCCCAACGGGATGGGACCTCAGTTCTTACCCTCTGATTTGGTGGTTGGGTCGGGGGGGGGTTGTTTGAGCTTGTTGGGTTTTTTATTTTAAAGTTTTTTGTCCCAATAAAGGGGGTTTTAAAATTTCTCTCTCTCTCAGGTACAGGGTCTTGCCACCCATTATTCATATAAGCGCACCCCAGTCAATATGCTTACATGCAAACTCATATTCACACATAAACATTCAGGTTACAGTCTTTTAAAAGCAGAAAGATCCATTCAAATGCAGAGACGTTATAGTACCGCTTGTAAGTACACATATCAAGAGTCTTTTGATGTTGTTGGGTCACAGACATCAGGAAGACATGGCATGCAAAGGATATGTGACCAAATATAAAAAATGATTACTTTATTCTATATATAAATGCAGGGTTGCCAATAATTGTGGCACACGTGGTTTTGTTAAAAATAATTATTTCTTGATGAGGGATTTTTTTTTCTCATAATAAATTTATTTCAATTAAAGGTAGGATTTTTCTCATTTTTCAGTGTGAGATTAAACTAATTCACCAAACGGTGAGTTTTTTATAACCCTTTTTACTCATCTTTACCAGGGGTGCCAATAATTGTGGAGGGCACTGTATACAATGGGGGAAATAAGTACCATCACTCTGCTGCCAGAAATACAGTAGATATGGATGGATCACTTGAAGGGTTTCTTCTCCTGACTTATTTTTCCATAGAGTTCAATAGGACATTTTGTCAGGAGAAAATACCCTTAAAGTGATCCATCCATATCTACTGTATTTCTGGCAGCAGAGTGATGGTTAAAGGCTTGTTTGATACATCAGACCCTTGATGACTTAGATCCATTTAGCCAACCATGTATTCCATACTGTTCCAGTGTAATTTACAGCTAAATCTAGTCCCACCCCCCAATTCCCATAGAGATCCATTCAAATGTAGAGATGTAATAGTATCGCTTGTAAAAGTACCAGAAAATAAGATATCAAAAGTCTTTTGATGTTGTTGGGTCACAGACATCCGGAAGCCATGGCATGCAAAGGATATGCGACCAAATATAAAAATATGGCTTGTCCACCAAGTATTAAATACATTTCATTTAGTGTGTTCAATACTTTTTTCCTGTGTCATTCCACTTTATTGCGCACAACTTTGTTTAAGGATTGGAATGTTACAATTTCATGTGAATAGCTGCATTGAAAATATGTTTAATAAAGAAATTGTTGACGTGTCCAATACTTATTTCCTCCATTGTATATACTATGTGTAAAAATTCAAACCCTTAAACAGCCATAATCACCAATTCAATTTAAAGTCACACAGTACACAGCACTACTCACCCCAGTCTCTGTAGTTTACAGTTTGGACTCATCAGTCCAGCACAGAGCAGCGTCACTCCTGAATCTCCCAGGTTATTGTAGCCGAGGTCCAGATCTCTCAGGGGTGAGTTTGATGACTGGAGAGCTGAGGCCACGATATCACAGGACTTCTCTGTGAGGTCACAGCTGTTCAGTCTGCAAAAGAAGAGTTAATATATTATAGTATTATAATATTATGTATCTATAAAACATGTAACATTTGAAATGTAACAATGATAGTGTTCAGTGAGGAAGCGTGAAATTGAGGATTTTAAGGTTGTCGATGTTCTGAGGAAGATGTCTGTGCTACACTCTCCAAATGCAGCACTTTGGACCTGAGAATTAGACATCCTGCTGGACTGAACTCTTCTATAGATGTGATTCTGACACAAATGGGCACTTTTCTTATTCTGTAAGTTCTCTGAATTGTGGCAAAGGGCTCATCTACCTTTTCTATGATCTTTTTTCTGGATTTAACCCTCCCATCCCATCCCAGAGGTGCAGCTGCCATCTTTCAGAGTGGACAGTGGGTTAGTTTGTAATGTTGTGGGACATTTGGCAGTTACCACCAAAAGTAAAGATGTAAAAGTTAACACACATCTTTCAGTGTGGATACTGAGTTATCCTCTGATTATTTACTTTCGGTTTTAACTGTGACAAACTTCCCACAGCATTGCAAGCTAACACACAGCTAAAGGCAGATTTACTTTATAAACAGCACTGCAAGCTAACACACAGCTAAAGGCAGATTCACTTTATAAACAGCACTGCAAGCTAACACACAGCTAAAGGCAGATTCACTTTATAAACAGCACTACAAGCTAACACACAGCTAAAGGCAGATTCACTTTATAAACAGCACTGCAAGCTAACACACAGCTAAAGGCAGATTCACTTTATAAACAGCACTGCAAGCTAACACACAGCTAAAGGCAGATTCACTTTATAAACAGCACTGCAAGCTAACACACAGCTAGTGATGTGCAGTTCGCAAACAAATCGGTATTTTTGAAAGACTCTTTATGCTGAGTCGTCTGAGTCGACTCGCCAGTTCGAGGGAAACGTGCTAACTCACGGCTCTGGCTCTTTGCTCTGGGTCTGACTCTGCCTGCTTTCTACTCCAGCCGGGAGACACTCCCCCGAGACACTCAGCATTGGTTAATGCGCGGCAACCGAAAACAGGACCTTGGGGATGACTGTTACTGCAGCCATGGGAGAGTGGAGCAGGAGGAGGGGCTTCTCCTCCCTTACTGTTACTGCAGCCATGGGAGAGTGGAGCAGGAGGAGGGGCTTCTCCTCCCTTACTGTTACTGCAGCCATGGGAGAGTGGAGCAGGAGGAGGAGCTTCTCCTCCCTTACTGTTACTGCAGCCATGGGAGAGTGGAGCAGGAGGAGGGGCTTCTCCTCCCTTACTGTTACTGCAGCCATGGGAGAGTGGAGCAGGAGGAGGAGCTTCACCTCCCTTACTGTTACTGCAGCCATGGGAGAGTGGAGCAGGAGGAGGAGCTTCTCCTCCCTTACTGTTACTGCAGCCATGGGAGAGTGGAGCAGGAGGAGGGGCTTATCCTCCCTTACTGTTACTGCAGCCATGGGAGAGTGGAGCAGGAGGAGGAGCTTCACCTCCCTTACTGTTACTGCAGCCATGGGAGAGTGGAGCAGGAGGAGGGGCTTCTCCTCCCTTACTGATACTGCAGCCATGGGAGAGTGGAGCAGGAGGAGGGGCTGATACTGTCCTTCAGTACTCCTGAGCTGGGGGAGTTTGAACCTAGATCCAGGGGTGGGGGAGGAGTGTGCACCTAGATCCAGGGGTGGGGGAGGAGTGCGCACCTAGATCCAGGGGTGGGGGAGGAGTGCGCACCTAGATCCAGGGGTGGGAGAGGAGTGTGCACCTAGATCCAGGGGTGGGAGAGGAGTGTGCACCTAGATCCAGGGGTGGGGGAGGGGTGCCATTTTTGTTCTCATGTTGAGACACTGGAACATCTTTTTATCAAATGTGTTCAGTTAGGTCGGGTCTTTTAGTTATTAAAGCAGTGATTTATTTATTTTGTGGAGGTTTTCACCTTTAAATCTTTATTTTGGGTCCGGAATATGTTTCTCGTCAGCGTCATGTATGCAATTTACCATTTGGAAAATGAGGAAAAATGGTATTCTGGGGCAGGGGTCAGTGGACCCCAAGAATATGATGTTGGGGTGCTGGCTGCTCGCCTCAGGATTGAACATGCCTTTTACAGACTGGTGGACAATTTGGCATGTTTTAGGGAGGTGTGGGGACTGGGGAATGTTTTGTGTTCAGTAGACCCCAACGGGATGGGACCTCAGTTCTTACGCTCTGATTTGGTGGTTGGGTCTGGGGAGGGGGGCAGGGGTTGTTTGAGCTTGTTGGGTTTTTTATTTTTAAGTTTTTTGTCCCAATAAAGGGGTTTTTAAAATCTCTCTCTCTCTCAGGTACAGGGTCTTGCCACCCATTATTCATATAAGCACACCCCAGTCAATATGCTTACATGCAAACTCATATTCACACATAAACATTCAGGTTACAGTCTTTTAAAAGCAGAAAGATCCATTCAAATGCAGAGACGTTATAGTACCGCTTGTAAGTACACATATCAAGAGTCTTTTGATATGTTTGGGTCACAGACATCAGGAAGTCATGGCATGCAAAGGATATGTAACCAAATATTAAAAATGATTACTTTATTCTATATATAAATGCAGGGGTGCCAATAATTGTGGCACACGTGGTTTTGTTAAAAATAATTATTTCTTGATGAGGGATTTTTTTTTCTCATAATAAATTAAATTCAATTAAAGGTTGGGTTTTTCTCATTTTTCAGTGTGAGATTAAGCTAATTCACCAAACGGTGAGTTTTTTATAACCCTTTTTACTCATCTTTACCAGGGGTGCAGATAATGGTGGAGGGCACTGTATATATACTATGTGTAAAAATTCAAACCCTTAAACAGCCATAATCACCAATTACATTTAAAGTCACACAGTACACAGCACTACTCACCCCAGTCTCTGTAGTTTACAGTTTGGACTCATCAGTCCAGCACAGAGCAGCTCCACTCCTGAATCTCCCAGGGTATTGGAGCTGAGGTCCAGTCTCTGTAGTTTACAGTTTGGACTCATCAGTCCAGCACAGAGCAGCTTCACAGCTGAATCTCCCAGGTTATTGGAGCCGAGGTCCAGATCTCTCAGGAGTGAGTTTGATGACTGGAGAGCTGAGGCCACAATATCACAGGACTTCTCTGTGAGTTTGCAGTTGTTCAGTCTGCAAAATAAGAGTTATAGTATAATAATATTAGGTATCTATAAAACATGTAACATTTGAAATGTAACAATGATAGTGTTCAGTGATGACGAGTGAAATTGAGGATTTTAAGGTTGTCGATGCTCTGAGGAAGATGTCTGTGCTACACTCTCCAACTGCAGCACTTTGGACCTGAGAATTAGACATCCTGCTGGACTGAACTCTTCTATAGATGTGATTCTGACCCAAATGGGCACTTTTCTTATACTGTAAGTTCTCTGAATTGTGGCAAAGGGCCCATCTACCTATTCTATGATCTTTTTTCTGGGTTTAACCCTCCCATCCCATCCCAGAGGTGCAGCTGCCATCTTTCAGAGTGGACAGTGGGTTAGTTTGTAATGTTGTGCGACAATTGGCAGTTACCACCAAAAGTAAAGATGTAAAAGTTAACACACATCTTTCAGTGTGTATACCGAGTTATCCTCTGATTATTTACTTTCGGTTTTAACTGTGACAAACTTCCCACAGCACTGCAAGCTAACACACAGCTAAAGGCAGATTCACTTTATAAACAGCACTGCAAGCTAACACACAGCTAAAGGCAGATTCACTTCATAAACAGCACTGCAAGCTAACACACAGCTAAAGGCAGATTCACTTTATAAACAGCACTGCAAGCTAACACACAGCTAAAGGCAGATTCACTTTATAAACAGCACTGCAAGCTAACACACAGCTAAAGGCAGATCCACTTTATAAACAGCACTGCAAGCTAACACACAGCTAAAGGCAGATTCACTTCATAAACAGCACTGCAAGCTAACACACAGCTAAAGGCAGATTCACTTTATAAACAGCATTGCAAGCTAACACACAGCTAAAGGCAGATTCACTTTATAAACAGCATTGCAAGCTAACACACAGCTAAAGGCAGATTCACTTTATAAACAGCACTGCAAGCTAACACACTTGTGATGTGCAGTTCGCGAACGAATCGGTATTTTTGAACGACTCTTTATGCTGAGTCGTCTGAGTCGACTCGCCAGTTCGAGTGAATCGTGCTAACCCACGGCTCTGGCTCTGGGCTCATGGCTCTGGCTCTGGCTGCTTTCTACTACAGCCGGGAGACACTCCCCCGAGACACTCAGCACTGGTTAATGCGCGGCGCGCAGTTTCTGATTGCTAAGTTAGAACCTACCTAAGAATATATATATTTTTAATTTGATCTAACAATATTGCACACACTTTTGTGAAGTTAATAATCGCCCCAGCTCATTCCAAAGTTATTATGACTACTAATGGTTAAAAGAAAGATACGTAGCTACAGTAGCTATACTACCCAACTGATCAGCACAAAATCAACTCGACTCAATTTAAGAGCCATGAGCCGTAGCAATATCCCTCGGCTCCAGACTGAGCCGGAACCAGAGCCGTGACACAAACCGAAGTCATTTTCGAGTTTTAACCACAAAACTGTTCTTATAGAGTTCTGTGGTTTTAATAAAGGGCAAAATGAAGTACACCATTAAGCTATTAATTTAATATTAGTTTACTACTCAGCGTGATTCAAACGGAAACCCTATTGACAAAGGAATTATGTTAGCCTTTATCTTGTAACGTTCCGCTCCCTTCCTGTCCGTTCTCCATGTTTTTCCCTTTCCTCCCGTGTCATGGTGGATTCCCTGTGTCCGTGTTTTCCCTGTCGCTACAGGCTGGGCGTGCCCCTTCTGTCTGATTCTCTCTGTTCCCTCACTTTAGGTTCAACCTATCTCCTTTCCCCCTCCCTGCATGCATTCCGCACCAGTCAATTAGTCAATCACTCTCGGTTACATTCCTCATGCTTTTGGTGATTGGTTTCAATTTCACTCCCCTACTTATACCTCTCGCTGGCTGCTATTCGGCACCAGTTCGTTAACGTTGTTCGTGCGTTTCATGGTCTCCTGTATTTTGGTGCTGTTTAGTTGTAAGCTCTGCTGTGGTTTTCCCCGATCTACCTCCTTGGTTCCTAGACCAGTGTTCCACATGGATCCAGCCTGTAGCAGTCAAGTCTCCCTGTATGTGTTGCGGTACCCCCGCCAAGACTAACGTTGCCTGCGCAGTTGGATGCTCTGCCTCCAGCCCAGTTCCTGTTGGACCCTCCGGTCCAGAGTCCGTTCCTGTGATCCAGTTCCTGTTGGACCTCCCGGTCCAGATCCAGTCCGGTTCCGGTTCGGAACAAAACCTTCGTTCCTGTGATCCAGTTCCTGTTGGACCTCCCGGTCCAGATCAAGTCCAGTTCCGGTTCGGAACAAAACCTGGTTCCCGTGATCCAGTTCCTGTTGGACCCTCGGTCCAGATCAAGTCCAGTTCCGGTTCGGAACAAAACCTTGTTCCCGTGATCCAGTTCCTGTTGGACCTCCCGGTCCAGATCAAGTCCAGTTCCGGTTCGGAACAAAACCTTCGTTCCCGTGATTCAGTTCCTGTTGGACCCCCCGGTCCAGATCAAGCCCAGTTCCGGTTCGGAACAAAACCTTCGTTCCCGTAATCCAGTTCCTGTTGGACCTCCCGGTCCAGATCAAGTCCAGTTCCGGTTTGGAACAAACCTTCGTTCCCGTGATCCGGTTCCAGTGTGGGCCTCCTGGCCCAGTACAAGCCCAGCTCCGGTTTGGAGCAGTTCGCTCCTTCCTGGAAACCCTTTGACATTGTGTTAAATTTGTGTTGAGCTTGGGACTACCCCAAGGCTCCTAATAAACACTCCTTTCTGTTTCCCTGTCTCTTGGTCGTGCATTTGGGTTCAGCCCGTGTTTGGTTCGTGACATATCTAATGATATTCCGAGACGCCGACTGTATATTACGAAATTATTAAACTTTTTGCGAGAATTGCAACCGAATTCCAGTCAACTATGAAACAATTAGGCCAAATATGCGATATTGCGATTGTGTTCAGCTAGATTAGGCTACAAAAAAATGACAGAAAACACTTATTTAAAGTGGTGGCATTTTTATTTTAGAACTCTTGACCAACAACAACAGTGAACAGAATAAATAGCCTACAATTGCGTATGATATAATAAATAAAGTAGTTAAAATAAACACATTTAAATAACCTTATGGTGTCCAAATGAATAAACGACACAGGCTCCTGTACATCATATGCACACACTGACACACACAATACATATCTGGCTTGTTTGTCAAATTTGGCTGGCTATCTCTCTTATACAGTCTTCCATCCACCTCATTTTCAGTAGACCTAGACTACTGGATTCTGGGATCTGATAAAAAAATAAGATTAATATTAGCATAGATTAAATAGCTCTATACAAATATAACCATTCAATGTCTATTATTACCTGTAAGATCCAATGTTACAATCTATGATCGAAAAAACGTAGATGAGAAAGTCGTAAATAAACGTAACCTGCGATTGCAAACTAGCTTGAGACAGTAGGCTACTGTAAATTGAGAATATTAGCAATGAGTATCATTCAGATGATTTGGATCTGAATAAAATATCGAGGCTAGTTTACAAACTTATTTTGTCTACTTTGTTACCAGCTAGGGTCTGCTGTCTGAAACAGCTTCTAATTCCAGCTCACGAGTCGCGCCGCTGAAAGAAAAAGATGCGGCTCAAACGGCTCTTCTGTATTAACCGGAAGTACCAAAATTGCAACTCCGACTCCGACTCTTCAAACTGAATGGTACGAATAGAGCCGACTCAGAAAAAAGAGCCGAACTGCCCATCACTATAACACACATCTTCTTCTTCTTCTTCTTCTTCTTCTTTTTGTTTCATGGCATATCGCACTCTTTTACTTTGAAGGTGCATACCGCCACCTACTGTACCGGAGTATGCAGACATGATTTTTTTAATACTGCATACAGAATGGATAATTATTTCTTCTTAAACAAATCCCTATACCTTAATACTGTATAACACTACAATCCCTATACATGAATACTACATAAAACTATATATCTATTTACTATATTCTATTATATAATCTTGTAACCTTCAAAAATTCTATAACAGCCTTCTGGGCATCCATTACCCCTTTTCCATCAGTCCCCAATATTCCCCCTAGGCTCCATGCTCTACCTGCCTCTCTAATCCTAATGAAGAGTTCCATTACCCCTCTTCCATCAGTCCCCAATATTCCCCCTAGGCTCCATGCTCTACCTGCCTCTCTAATCCTAATGCAGAGTTCCATTACCCCTCTTCCATCAGTCCCCAATATTCCCCCTAGGCTCCATGCTCTACCTGCCTCTCTAATCCTAATGCAGAGTTCCATTACCCCTCTCCATCAGTCTCCAATATTCCCCCTAGGCTCCATGCTCTACCTGCCTCTCTAATCCTAATGCAGAGTTCCATTACCCCTCTTCCATCAGTCCCCAATATTCCCCCTAGGCTCCATGCTCTACCTGCCTCTCTAATCCTAATGCAGAGTTCCATTACCCCTCTTCCAACAGTCCCCAATATTCCCCCCAGGCTCCATGCTCTACCTGCCTCTCTAATCCTAATGCAGAGTTCCATTACCCCTCTTCCAACAGTCCCCAATATTCCCCCTAGGCTCCATGCTCTACCTGCCTCTCTAATCCTAATGCAGAGTTCCATTACCCCTCTTCCATCAGTCCCCAATATTCCCCCCAGGCTCCATGCTCTACCTGCCTCTCTAATCCTAATGCAGAGTTCCATTACCCCTCTTCCATCAGTCCCCAATATTACCCCCAGGCTCCATGCTCTACCTGCCTCTCTAATCCTAATGCAGAGCTGTTCCCTCTCTTCAGTGTACTTATTGCATTCCATGAGAACATGTTCAACATTTTCTGTGTTATTGCAATGAGCGCATTCTGCTGACATACTTTCCCCAACCATGAACAGTGTTTTATTGAGTCCTGTGTGATCAAACCTTAACCTACTTAACGTGACTTCTTCCCTCCTATTTCCCTTCCTAATATCTTGTGCACTTATAGATTTCTGTACTTTGTAGTATGTTCACCCTTTACTGTCCCTGTCCCATCTTTCCTGCCATTTCCTCATCACCCCTTTCTTAATTATTACTTTTCCTTCCTCTTTACCAAATGGTATGCATAAAATTTCTTCTCTCTTTATTGCTTTTTTAGCAATTATGTCCGCTCCTTCGTTCCCTGTAATGCCTACATAGGCCGGCGCCCAACAGAATCGTACGTCTTTCCCTACTCTGTGAAGTCTAAAAAGGCTCTGGTGAATTTCTAGCACTAGATCTTCTCTTACTGATTTCATAGATTTAATGCTGAGGAGCACAGCAAGAGAGTCCACACAGAATACCACTCTGTCAGGCATAACATCTTCAACCCACTGCAGGCCTATTATTACTGCCATCATTTCTGCTGTAAAAACTGACAGATGTTTGGATATCCGTTTCCCAATCTTTGCTTTCATTTTTGGTATATATATTCCTATGCCTACTTTGCCATCTTCATCTTTAGAACCGTCTGTATAAATATCTAGGTAGCTGTAGTATGTATTTCTTATATATTGTTATGCCAGGAATCCTTTTTCCTCAGCATCCCAATCCTTCCTTAGTTCTATTATTTTTATATCTACTTCAGGTTTTGGGAATAGCCATGGTGGAATCACACTTATACGGGTTGGGGTATTAAAATGAATACATTCCAATCCATATTCTTCTGCTTTGACCTTTGCTGTCCATCCAAATCCATTACCCTTAAATCTACTATATTCCCAACATTCTTGTAACACCCCCTTGGCTGGGTTCTCATAACCACACCCCTGTAACCGAATCCAGTATGATGTCATCAGTTTGTCCCTTCTCAAGTCAATCGGGGCCTCACCTGCCTCTACCTGGATTGCATTGATGGGGGTTGTTCTCATTGCACCAGTACAGATTCTAAGAGCCTTATTTTGCACTCTGGTAATTCTGTCAAGGTGTGTCTTGGCTGCTGCTCCATATACAAAACATCCATACTCAATTGATGCTCTCATTAAAGCCCTATATACATACAAGAGTGATTCCTTATCGGCCCCCCAGTCTTGTCCAGCTATAGCTCTCATTAGATTGACCACTTTCTTGCATTTTGTCTCCACCTTTTCAACATGTATTTTCCATGTGTCTTTTTCATCTAACCAGATTCCCAAATATTTAAATACATTAAACTTCTCCATGGGTTGCCCATATAGTTTGACTCTCTGATTTTCTGTCCCTCTCTTCCTTGTGAAATACATATAGCAGGATTTGCTTGTAGAGCTTAAAGCCCCAGTTATAGGACCACTGTTCTACTCTCACTATTGCTTCCTTCATTCTGTCTGTTAATCTCGCTGAATCTCGCCCCCTAATCCAAATGGCTCCATTGTTACGTGTGCCTGTCTCTCCCTCTGTCTGTTGTGTTTTCCCATCCAGAGAATTGGCCTGATTGACTGATTGGAGTCACCTGGCCCACGCCTTTAAAAGACTGGCTTGCCCAGCAATCAGGAGTTGCTTATTTACTTTTGTTCCTGCTTCCGAGTGAGACGTTTTTCTTCTCCCTCACGGCCTACGACCCCGAGTGTCTTTTGGACCGTGGTTTTCCCTATTTTCTTCATCTACTGACCTATTTCCTTTACTACACATATCGGCATTCACAGACGCACATACACGCATAGAAACCTGCATTCACGCATCCATACGCTCCCTATCCCCTTGTTTAATAAATATATTTTTGTATCGCAACTCAACGTCTCTGTGCCTTTTATGTTGCGGTCATTCAGGGAGTGGCCGTAACACCATCATCAGCATAAAGCGCTGCTCCTATCCTTCTATCTAAACTCATAAATATATCGTTGATCATAATATTGAATAATACTGGACTTTATGCTACCTTGTGGTATTCCGTTAATTATATCAAATACATCAGATGTTTCTGTTCCAACTTTAACCCTGAATGTTCGATTTGAAAGAAATTCCAATACCCAATTATAAAACCTTCCTCTAATCCCCATCCTATTCATTTTAATTAATAATCCTTCTCTCCACATAGTCATAAGCCTTTTCAATATCGAAAAACACGATTGCCATGGATTCTTTCATTTTTAATGTTTTCTCTATTTCATAACAAACTTTGATAGCAGCATCCATAGATCTTCCTGTTCTAAAGCCACTTTGATATGGAGCTATTATTCCTCTTTGTTCTAGATAATGATTAGGCCTCTTTACTAAAATCTTTTCCATCCATTTGCATAGGTGTGAGGTTAGAGCTGTAGGTCTATAGTTGCCAGCAGAGTTCGGATCCTTCCCTGGTTTGTTAAAAGGCAGGACTAACGCACTCTTCCAGCTTTCTGGCATCTTCCCTTCTTCACAAATCTTATTAATAGTTATATTGTGGGAGTTAGGAAACAGCGAGACAGTAGACGTGGGTGAGTCGAGGTAGTTTACTTCTCTCCACATAAAGTATATACATACACTGCGGTCAGAAACATAATAACCCGGAACCGGAAGTCACTCTAAACATTAACCCCCGCTCTAAAAGGCACAAGCCCTCTTTGTTGAATGTCTCCCATAGTCTCTATATGTGGGTCACCACAATATATTATTAGCACAATGCGCACGTCAGCACTGGCCTTTTCCACCGCCGAATATGCCTGCCCAGCATGGAGCAGATCGTGCCATGCACACAAACTAGATCCTATCCTCAATGAGACCTGCAGGATAGTGAATGGGTGCATCAAAACCACCCCCGTACACTGCCTCTACGCCCCCTCTCTGGCATCGCCCCCCCTGACATCCGCAGGACAATCATCACAAAAGCTGAGCGCACAAAGCAGGCCATCGACAACCGGCATCTACTCCATGAACACACTGCTGTCCGGAAGGGGCTCAGCTCCTGCAGCAGCTTCCTGGACACCACAGAAGCTCTGGAGACTCCAACTGATGCCAGAAGAAATGGAACAGCCTCGGCAGCCAGACAACCCAGTGGCAGGAGAGAGGCATCATCCCAGATGAATGCCTCGTCACCGGCCATGACCAACCTTGGGCTGTCTGGAAGACTCTTAATCGACTACGGGTTGGTGAAGGACGCTGCAGGGCATCCATGAAGAAATGGAATAGAACATCTTCCGCTGCATGTGTGTCAAGACTTTTAGGTCACTTGGTAAAAAGATTAGAACTATCTGTAATTTCTTTAAGTTTCTTTAAATGTCTGCACATCTTCTATCTACTTTTATCTATCTAGTTCTACGTAATAACGTTTATCCTATGGTTAAATATTTGACAAACTCTTGTGAGCATGCGCGGCTGCCACGGGTAATCTTTGTCTACAGTAACGTCAGCAACCTATTCTATCTAGACTTCGACAGGAGCACACAGCCCGTTGGTATGTAGCAACTGCTAGCTGCTAATATGGCCTGTTAACGATGTTTAAATCATTAATATAATGTTTGTGTGTGTGTGTGTAAACATTTAGTCAAAGTCAAATTTAGTCTGTTTAGTCAAATGACAACTTGTGGTTTAGAGGCGCTCGCTATGTATGTTAGTCATCACTCTCGGCTAGCAATGTTAGCTGTGGCATGACGTTAGCTGTTGAATACTCGGCCAACTAACGTTAACGTTAGTATAGATAACGGTGACTTTTGTTCTCCTTAAATCCTTTGTAGAATGTTGAGCTGGTTTACATGTCTTAGGTGCGACACGTTAGTCAGTGTTCGCAGGCTCTGTTTCATAGCGGCTCCGCAACGGTGATAAGTGAACTGCTTTGCGTATGTTCCCAGAGCGCTAAGCATTCTGGTCAATGTAGTCATTGGTTGTTTCGAGTCTGCTGTGTTTATGAAAGACAACATTATTTGCTTCTTTTTGCTTCACATATTTGAAAGAATATATTGTAATAATTTTTTCTTCTACATTTAGAAGGTTTATGACCTGTGGTCATTTAAAATAAAACAAATAAAAGACAAACACGAGAATTACATTGTGTGCTTCCCGTCAAGCCTATTCGGAGGGCTAAAAGTTGAAAGATCCGAACAGTCATAAACCAGGGTCCCGGATCCGAAGAAAAGTAGGCCGGATAACCTTGAAGCAAGGACAGAGCCCGAAGACCAGAATAATCATCAAAAGGCTGTTTTAACCAATCTGACTGTGACACAACAGCCCGTCCTTAAAGCCGTCTGCTCATCTGCTAACCTGCTAGCCGAGGAAAACTAGCCAAAGCCAGGAAGAGGGAACAGAGTCTACAAACCCAGTAGAGGTAAAGGACTATTTGAGCCCAGGTGGCGTTAAAAGCTTGTACGTTCGGTCAACGCAAGAAAAGTTAGCAAGATGGCAACAACAGAGGAGGAGCTGGAAAGGCTAAAGCAGAAGCGTTCGGCAGCCCAGACCGCGTTCACCAAAAGAGCCAACCATCTCATCTCCAGGGCTAACGCACTGGGAGAAAGCGAAATGATGGGTGAGTGGAGGAACTTTAAAATGGAGCACTCCAGAGTTAGAGATGCAGGGTTTGTGTATTCCACAGCCCTGAGAGAAGCGGGCAGTGAAAACGCCGAAGAGAAGGCGGAGCGCATCGACGAGAAAACAGCGGAGTGCGACCGTAAGTTTGATGAAACTGAACAGATCGTCCTAACGAGCTTCTGGACCAGGTTCGCTGAGGAGGCAATTACCACCCTCGCCGAAGAAGCTGAATCAGCCTTGGACGAGGCTGAGGCAACCGACCACCAGCAGATGACCAGGAGGCAGCGCAAACTGATGAATAGAAGCCTGGAACGGGAGGTCTCCGAGCTTGACAAAGAAGTGAATGAGTGGATGAACTTGATTCCTAGATCCAAGGTAACGGAGTCAAGAGACCGTACTAGGAAGCTGAAGAAACGATGTGAGAAACTGTGGGATGAGTGGGCGTGGCGAGGCAGTACTCAAGGTTGGAACGGGTCCGGCGATGAAGAGGATGAGCCAGATGTTGCGGTAGAGCAAAACCAAGACGGAAAGCTC
The DNA here is from genome assembly GCA_022702515.1 of Ilyophis sp. 1 JC-2022. Lineage (NCBI taxonomy): Eukaryota > Metazoa > Chordata > Actinopteri > Anguilliformes > Synaphobranchidae > Ilyophis > Ilyophis sp. 1 JC-2022. The sequence goes on along the minus strand of JAKUDI010000875.1, from coordinate 50,715 downwards.
GGTGAGCAAGCAGCGGCTGGTAGTGCTCAACCTGACCCTGACCAGTTCTACCCCGTAGACTCGCAACCCCCTGTAGGTGGCGTCCAGCCTAACTTGCCCAGTGCGCCCCCCAATCTCAGCTATGGTGTACTTCCGAATGCCGCGAGCACGCCACGTGGGACTCTCAACGCACAGCAAGGTGGTTCCGGCATCTACTCCGGGACTTTCAACGTCAGGCCCCTGATCAGTCTTGAGCGAGCATGCCTGCCCACGTTTTCCGGTAACATGAGGGATTACTACCGTTGGAAAGCTGAATGGGAGGACCTGCAGCAGCTGGGAAACCCACACAGACTGGAGAATGTGAGTAAATTCCACCTTCTAGGCAGCCTAGACGAGAAAGTCAAGAGGGACCTTGTGTTGTCCAGCTGCGGATCTGCCGACGACGTTTTCAGGCTCCTGGACAATAAGTACGGAAACAAGCCAAAGATAGTACTGCTGATCTCGAAAGAAGTGCAAGGACTTCCCCCCATCAAGGGAAACCAGCCTAGAAAGACAATCGAACTGATTCAAGCTGTGGAGAGAGCACTTCGTGACCTCCAAGTCCTGGGGGAGGAAGATGCAGTGAAAAATCGGGTGGTTGCTCAGTCAATTGAGAGTAAGCTTCCTGACTCCCTAAAAGAGAAGTGGCTAACGCACAAGAGTGACCCTGCAAGTGGCTTTTCATCGCGCAACCACTTCGATTGTCTACTGCAGTACCTGAAAAGGCAGGAGGACATTCTCGAGCAGTTAGACCAGCTGCAGCCCTGCCCAGCGGACAATCCTGAGAGAGACAAGACAAAGGAAAGATACAAGGCATTCACCAAAGCCACATTGAGAAACACTCAAAAGGACTCTCAACTGAATTCATGCATCGCGTGTGGAGACGACGAGCACGCGGGCAGACTGTTTGCCTGTAAAGTCTTCAAGAAGCTCAACCTGTCGAGTAAGAAGGCTCAGCTGAAGAAGGCAGGAGCATGCTTCAAGTGCTTGCGCCTCCATGGCGAAGATGGCAGTTGCACCCAAAAGTATCTCTGCTCAAATGACGACTGTCGGAAAGGGGGGTCCTCAGACCACAACTACTTGCTCTGTCCGAAGCCACAAATCAAGAAGGATAAAAAGAGCGGAGAGCAGAGCGATGCAAAAGTGGAGAAAAGAGGACTTGGACTGACCGACAAACAGGAGGAGCTCCTTGCCAAACTCTCTCCAGAGCTGAAAGCAGAGTTCAAAGAAGCTTTCTCAAACAAAGTTTCAACAACAGTATGCACCAGCACTGGTAGTGAGCCGAAAGAGTATCCAGTCGTAATGATGCTACTAGAAGTGACGACAAACTCGGGCCAGCTAGTCGGTACTTTGATTGACCTCGCTTCAGATACGAATTACATCTCAAATGAAGCCGCCGAGCGTCTCCGGCTGAATGGTGAGAACATCAAGCTGATTGTTCAAGGAGTTGGAGGGATGGAGAAGACAGTTGCTACGAGAAGGTATACCCTGAGGCTGAGAGTAAAAACCCCTAAGGGTACAGTAGCGGAGCACAAACTCCTCTGTTACGGCCTGGAAAACATCGCAAAGGTGAACCAGGCAGTCACACCGCAGCAACTACAGAAGTTCTTCCCTGACGTTGCTACCAAGGATTTGGTCCGCCCCGAGAGGATTGACCTGCTAATTAGTCACCGGGAGGGTCGCCTGGTCCCACAGCCAACCAAAGTGGAGGGAGACCTCGTCCTCTGGGACGGTCCCCTGGGTAAGACCGTCGGCGGAACTCATCCTGACCTCTTCGAAGTGGTAGACCTAGCAGTGCATAGGTCTGAAACTCACTTCGCGAGGTCGCTGAGAACAGCTTCGAGGGCGTACAGAGAGATCCTTGTGGACCCGGCAGGACCTAGCGAAGCCCAGGTGGAAAATGGAGAAACAATTCTCCGGAGTACTGCGATTACCAGCAAAGAAGTCTTCGAGTGGTTCAAGTGGGACAGCGTCGGCGCGGCCTGTGATCCTCAATGTGGTGGCTGCAAATGCGGTAGGTGTCCCCCTGGAGGCAAAGAAATGACCCTAGGAGAGGAAAGAGACCTGGAAAAAATTAAAGAATGTCTCACCTACATGCAAGCAGACAAGCACAGCGAGTCCCCTCACTGGGACGCAGCTTATCCATGGAAAGGAGACCCTGCGACACTGCCAGACAACCGACGTGCAGTGGAGGCGACCTTCCGGAACACGGAGAAACGTCTCGAGAGGGAGCCGGAGTGGAAGGCTGCGTACAGAGAGCAAATCCACGAGATGGTCTCGAGGGGAGCTGCTGCTAAACTCACCAACGAGGAAATCGACAGCTGGAAGGGACCAAAGTGGTACATCAGTCATCTAGTTGCACCTAATCCTCACTCAACCACTACCCCTGTGAGAATCGTTTGGAATAGTAGCCAAGAGTTCCGGGGGGCAAGTTTGAATGACCTCCTGCATAAGGGTCCAGACGTCCTCAATCCGATAAGAGGAGTCCTTCTGAGGTTCAGGAGCAGGTTGTACGCCTGAAAAAAATCTACAACTCCGTGTGGCTTAAAGACAAGGAAGTCCAGCTTCATCGCTTCCTTTGGAGAGACAATCCAGAGGATGAAATCGAGGACTTCGTCGTCGTCAGAGTCAACATCGGCGATAAGCCTGCTGGCTGCATCGCCCAGGTCGCCATGAGAGAAACGGCAAACCTTCCCCAGTTCGCTGCCATGGTTGAAGAGCGCCGGGTTCTGGTAGAAGACAGCTACGTAGACGACATCTTGACGTCCCACGACGACCCCAAGACACTGGAGAAGATCACCAAAGAAGTGGAAAAGATCTTGAAAGCTGGGGGCTTCTCCCTTAAACCGTGGGTCTTGTCTGGCCAAAGTGGGAGGTCTGGAGCCGCAGTCGACTCCAGTAACAGTGGAACAACCGTGTCTGCGCCCAAAACTCTGGTGTTACCCAACCAAATGCTGGACGAAGAGAACAAAGCACTGGGAGTCGGCTACGAACCAGAGACTGACAAACTTCGCGTGATGACGTCCATCCACTTCTCAAAGAAGCGAGGCAAAATGAGGACGGGACTTGATTTGTGCGAAGATGACATCAGAAGTAACACTCCAAACCCTTTAACCCGTCGAGTGCTGCTAAGCCAGATTGCTGGATTCTATGACCCCATTGGTCTAGCCACACCTGCTAAGCAGAAAGGGGTGATGCTCGTGAGGGAGTCCTACCAAGAAGCGGGGAAAGACAACCCGACTAAGGATACTTGGGATGACCCACTCTCGCCAAAACTCCGGGAGGCTTCCATAAGGCACTTCGAGGAGTATGTGAGACTTGGCCAGGTCAGGTTCGAGAGAAGCCTCACACCACCAGGAGTCTTAGGCCGCCCATTGGGAGTCACATTTTCAGATGGGAGTGAGGCTTCCTACGGCGCCGTGCTCTACCTCCGTTGGGAGACGCAGGACGGGGTCGTCGTGAGGTTGGTTGAGTCAAAAGGCAAACTTACTCCTCTCGACCAGAAAGGGGACGTGATTAAGGCAGAGTTATGCGGCGCTGTCTTCGCAACCCGTCTGAAAAGGTACTTTGAGAAGCACTGCCGCATCTAGGTCGCACACTGGGTCCATTTCGTGGATAGCCAAACAATCCGAGGAGCAATCCAGAAGGATAGTTACGGCTACCAGACCTTCTTTGCTAACCGCATCGGAGAAATCCAGAAGGCTGGACCAGTGGAGGACTGGAGGTGGGTTGAGGGCAACCTCAACATATCAGACATCATCACAAGAGGAGCATCTCCTGAGGAGCTCGATGAAGAGTCGGAGTGGCAAAGAGGCCCTGAGTTCCTAGGATGGCCGGAAGCTGAGTGGCCTGTGAAGATGGCCAGCGAGATAGTGACCACCGTTGCTGATGACGTGAAAAGGCTCCGGAGAAAAGCATTCTCAGCTGCGGTCACCAGGGCTCAGTTGCAGAAGATATCTGGCCCCAGCAACACTGACGACGGTGTGGACTTGGGAGACTCCAAGGACGAAGATGGTCATCCCGCGCTGCAGCCGCCGCCGAAAGGCCAGGGTCTAACTCCAGAAGCAGAGAGGCCAATGAGAAAACCCTGGGGTGTGGATCTCGTGCGCCTTGTCGAGCCCAAGCGATTCAGTGCCTTGTCTAAACTATGTGGAACCGTCGCCTGGACTCGACGAGCTGCGGAATCCTGGCTGAGTAGGAAACCCCAAGCCTCGAGTCCAGCAAAGTGGGAGGTAAAGGGCTTTGTGCTGTCTGCGGAAGAGAGAACAGCAGCCTTCCAAGACCTGGTCCTTGCGGCCCAGGACGGCGCCGAATTTCACAACACAACCCTGAACCGCCTGGTTGTGACCAAGGATGATAACGCAGGACTCGTACTGTGTGGCGGCAGAGTCCAATCTTGGAATGAAGATGGAACGGCTGTACCGTTAGTCCCTTTCCAGTCGTGGCTGGGGACTTTGCTGGCAAGAGAAGCTCACAAGGCTAATCATGAAGGCGTTGCTGCCACACTGCTGCGCACAAGAAGAAAGGCCTGGGTGGTGCAAGGTCGGAGGACTGTCAAGAAGGTGGTCAACGAATGCATCACTTGCAGGAAGCAAAGAGCCAGGCTGTGTCAGCAAGTGATGAGCGACCTTCCTCAGGAACGTACCAGTAGAGCAAACCCATTTGAGTATACCACACTGGACCTCTTCGGCCCCTTCGAGGTAAGGGACGCTGTTAAGAAAAGGGCCAAGAAAAAGGTCTGGGGAATCGTGTATTGCTGCATGGCTTCCAGGGCCGTCCACGCTGACCTCGTCGATGACCAGTCTTCTGAGAGCTTTCTTCAGGCCTACTCGCGATTCACTGCTCTGAGGGGGCATCCCAGGAAGTTATGGTCGGACAGAGGCTCAAACTTCGTGGGCGCCAGGCCTGCGCTCAGAGAGCTACACAGACACCTGGCCTGTTTGCAGAAGGCGTCTGTTGAGAACGTGGCTGCCAGGAATGGTACTGAGTGGCAGTGGGACTTCCATCCTGCGGACTCGCCCTACAGGAATGGAGCAGCGGAGGCAGCTGTCAAACTCATTAAAAGAGCTCTCAACAACCTTGGCGGATCTACCGGCTGCTACACCTGGGGGGAGTTTCAGACCCTGCTCTACTTGGCAGCCAACTTGACCAACGAGCGACCCATCGACGCCAAGGCACAGGAACAGGAAGACGCTGTGGAGTACTTGACTCCTAACTCCCTTATCCTAGGGCGCACCGGACAGGGAGGAGACATGAATGGGATCGTCGTGGAAACCCACCCTTGGCGCAGGCTGAGGGCTGTCCAGGCTGGAGTGGACAAGTTCTGGTCAAAGTGGAGCGAGCTTGCGGGCCCGAACTTGTTCATCCGGCACAAGTGGCACCGAGCAGAGAGGAGCGTCAAGGTTGGAGATGTGGTCTGGATTGCAGACCAGAACGCTCTAAGGGGACAGTTCCGGCTCGGCCGGGTCATCACTACGTATCCTGATAAGAAGGGGGTGGTCCGGGACGTGGACGTGACGACCTGCGTGGGTCTTCCTGCCCCCCTTGTGTCCAGGACCTGGAGGAAAAGCTCTAATTTTCCTACGACCATCGTCCTTCGCAGGGATGTGCGGAGGCTGGTTGTTTTGATTCCAGTCGAGGACCAGCAGGAAGTAAGACAAGTCTGAGTGAATTCTGATTGCTTTAGTTAGCAGGCAAACCTACACTCGGTAGGAGGAAAGGTGGTGGAGCCTACCTCCTTAGTTAGCCTTTGTGCTCATATTGTTCTAGGAAGCGTTTGGACCTTTGAAGAACACTTTAACCTTGAAGACACTTTCGTTTCGAAAGGCACTTTAGTTTCCATTTGGATGCCTACGAAGGATGGACTTTAAGTTTACCCATTGAGAGACTGTTGTGTTTATTGTGGCCTCCTTGGATCGTCTGATCAGTCGGCCAAGTGAGAGGTGTCAAGACTTTTAGGTCACTTGGTAAAAAGATTAGAACTATCTGTAATTTCTTTAAGTTTCTTTAAATGTCTGCACATCTTCTATCTACTTTTATCTATCTAGTTCTACGTAATAACGTTTATCCTATGGTTAAATATTTGACAAACTCTTGTGAGCATGCGCGGCTGCCACGGGTAATCTTTGTCTACAGTAACGTCAGCAACCTATTCTATCTAGACTTCGACAGGAGCACACAGCCCGTTGGTATGTAGCAACTGCTAGCTGCTAATATGGCCTGTTAACGATGTTTAAATCATTAATATAATGTTTGTGTGTGTGTGTAAACATTTAGTCAAAGTCAAATTTAGTCTGTTTAGTCAAATGACAACTTGTGGTTTAGAGGCGCTCGCTATGTATGTTAGTCATCACTCTCGGCTAGCAATGTTAGCTGTGGCATGACGTTAGCTGTTGAATACTCGGCCAACTAACGTTAACGTTAGTATAGATAACGGTGACTTTTGTTCTCCTTAAATCCTTTGTAGAATGTTGAGCTGGTTTACATGTCTTAGGTGCGACACGTTAGTCAGTGTTCGCAGGCTCTGTTTCATAGCGGCTCCGCAACGGTGACAAGTGAACTGCTTTGCGTATGTTCCCAGAGCGCTAAGCATTCTGGTCAATGTAGTCATTGGTTGTTTCGAGTCTGCTGTGTTTATGAAAGACAACATTATTTGCTTCTTTTTGCTTCACATATTTGAAAGAATATATTGTAATCATTTTTTCTTCTACATTTTGAAGGTTTATGACCTGTGGTCATTTAAAATAAAACAAATAAAAGACAAACACGAGTCATTACATTGTGTGCTTCCCGTCAAGCCTATTCGGAGGGCTAAAAGTTGAAAGATCCGAACAATGTGCGTGTGGGGAACCCCAAACAATGGAACACCTCATGAACCGTACCCAGGCCCCACAATGTACCGGAGATGACCTGGCCGAACCAACCGCTGCCACGCTCGCCTGCGCCAACCACTGGAAAGACGAGATGTAGAAGCTGCTATTCCATTTCTTATAAAGGTGGCACATCCTCCACCTTGGCTGTCGCTTCTATCGCACCTTTCTGAATTATAACCATGTATTATGAAGTCAAGATGTGGGCGTAACCAAGTTTCTTGAACACATATTATATCTGGCTTAACTTTACTTTCCTTTAAAAAGTTCTTGAGTTCTTTACATTTACCACTTTGCATATGAAGGCAATAAAGCTCTTTTTGTTCACGAGCATGGTTTCCTCTTTTACATTACACTTATGGACAATGTTACATGTTTTCTGTAAGGGGGTTACTTGTCTCTGTTGATATCTGCTTGAACTCTGGGGTGCTATCTCAACCTCATCCCTTTCTCTCAAACGGCTTACATTTAGTTATTTTGGCCGTTCCTTCCCTTCATTCATCCCAACACTCTTTACGGCCTCTGCATAGGAAACCTTGTTCATAATTATATATCTCTGCACTTCTTGTGCTTGCTTTTGCACAATACAGCCTCCATACGCAGCGCTATACAGCCTCCATACGCAGCGCTATACAGCCTCCATACGCAGCGCTATACAGCCTCCATACGCAGCGCTATACAGCCTCCATACGCAGTGCTATACAGCCTCCATACGCAGCGCTATACAGCCTCCATACGCAGTGCTATACAGCCTCCATACGCAGCGCTATACAGCCTCCATACGCAGCGCTATATAGCCTCCATATGCAGCGCTATACAGCCTCCATACGCAGCGCTATACAGCCTCCATACGCAGCACTATGCTCCCCACCACAATTACAGCATTTTAGTTTGGCTTCACCAACACATTTTCCATAATCGTGCTCTCCACCACATTTAGCACATCTCTTCCTCCCCTTACACTGCTGTGCTGTATGTCCCATTCTTTGGCAGTTAAAGCATCTCAATGGCTTTGGAATGTACTCCCTTACCTTGCAATTAATGCTTCCAATCTTTACCTCCCTTGGCATTACTTTGTCAAAAAGGATCAAAACGGACAAGCTGTCTGTTTTAATACCACCTTTATTTGTTTGGAGTCTACTGGCATCCATTATCTCTCCACCTTGTATTTCCTGCTTTATTTCCTCTATGGTTATTTCTAGTGGCACATTTGTAATCACTCCTCTCAGCTTAGCCATCGCCCTGCTACATGCACTTTGATACGTCCACCATCAAGAGTTGTCATTTTTAGAATCTTTTCCTGCTGCTGCCTGCTTGTAGCTGAAATCAGTTATTTTATTGTTCAACAGTTTAGCAAACTTTACCTTGCCGACTTCTCCCTCTATTGCTTTGGTGACTCTAACCGGGTGAAAGTGGCCTGACTCACTCCCCATTGTAACGATAGCTTTCCATTCTTCCTCAACCTGTGGTCTGCCTGCATACGCTTTAGCCTTTTTCCAATTTGGTTTATCCCCTCCTTCCTCACCACTTATATCGGTTGACTCACTATACTTCCGAGCATTCTATTCACGTAAGACAATATTTTCACAAACCGGCCTTCAAGGTGTGGGGGGGATAAATATGATGAAATAAAATGATACGTGACTGAGACGAGCGTCTTGACATGTCTCAAGAGACACAGACGCATGGTTCCGGTCATTTTAATAAATAAAACATCTTTCAGATTCTGAATAAATATATATTTTATTGATTATCAATCTTTCTGTGCGGCCCGGTACCAAATGACCCACGGACCGGTCCTTTAGAACATGTTTCCTGACTTTGAGTTGGACTCAATTCTTTTTGAATTTGTTCCCAAGAAAGACCCTTCACCTCCAAGAACTTTTCCGCTCCCTTAACTATTATTCTTATTTTCTCGGTTTTGCTTTTAGCTTGGTCTGAACAATTGAGGACATGGGCAATGAATAAAACCAATTTATCAGTACTTAACCCTTTAGTTTGACCACACTGTTCCATCCCAACTCTAGAAGTTTGGTTAATAATTGTTCTCTCAGAATTCTCTACTCTTCTTTCTCCTTACACTTCAAATATAGAAGGTTGGTAGTTTCTCTCCGATTCTTCTACTCTGCTTTCTCCTGGCACTTTCTTTACTGCCTCTGCATATGTTATGTTATTTTGTGTTTTGATTTGCTGAATTTTCATTGCTCTTTTCTTAAATTCACATCCTCCATATGCCACACTATGAGCACCTCCACAGTTGCAGCATTTGGCTTGCACATTATCCCCACATTCTTCATACTTATGGTCTCCTCCACATTTAGCGCATCTTTGTTTCGCCTACAAACTGCGGCAATATGCCCGTATCTCTGGCATTTGTAGCAACGTAGCGGTGTTGGTACATAAGCCCTTACCCTAAAGCTCATATAACCTATATTTACCCTTTCGGATAAGAATGAACCCTGAAACTCCACTAGTACTGATAGACTCTTCCTTACTTCACTGTTCTAAACAGTCTTCTAATTCTCCTCACTTCTCCTCCTTCGATAGCCTTTGTAATCTTGTCCATATCTTCTTCTATCGGTATGCCTGTTATCACTCCCCATTTAAATCTATCCTCACCCAATACTTTTCTCTCAATCACCGTTTTCCTGCCGATATTTTCAATCTGCAACGCCCTATTTTTCTGTTCTTCGTTTTTGCATTTTATAAAACAAACTTCCATCTCAAAGTATTTTAGCCATTTCAATATCTCCTACTTTCTTTTTCAACTCCCTGGTCAAAGCCATTAGACTGAAGTTGATATTTTCATTTTCATCTTCCCGCCTAAATTTCAGTATTATTTTAAATTCTTCTCCCACCAATTTCTTACAAACTGATCTCGATCCTTAACTATCAGAGCTACTTTCCTCCAAACTCCGTTTATTACTTTTATCACCTGGTTTCCTCACCTGCTCTTCTATCCTCACTTTCCCTCTACCCCGTCCTCTCCTGCTAGCTACTCTACTCCGTTCCTCAACATCCATGTCATCCTCAATGTCCTCTGAATTCCCTCCACTACTACTCACCGCCATCATTCACCGAGCCGAACTGCCCATCACTACACACAGCTAAAGGCAGATTCACTTTATAAACAGCACTGCAAGCTAACACACAGCTAAAGGCAGATTCACTTTATAAACAGGAAGTAGTACACATACTCATATTTATGTATGTATGTGATAAAAGTTTATAATAGGAGATGAAGGAAATGGAATTGAAGGAATCTGTATGTAGGGTAGAAAATCACAACAAGGACCATCACTGTAGACTCTTGCAGGAGGACATGCAACATATATAGAAATGATAGATTCAATCATAAGGCCACACCAGTCTTACAAAGTCCCTTATTTACTGTCAGCTGGGCTGCTAGTTCTCCTGGGGGGGGGGGGGGGGGGTATAATTACCATGCAGCACCCCTGTCCCTGTAGGAGGGGTTAGTGATGGCGGTCGGTACTACAGTTCTTAAAATGATTGCCTAATAACACCGTTAAAGCCGTTTATTCCTGGTTATTGGCGACTCTCCTATTGTGTCATGTGATAGTGTTCTTTCCTTTACAGCGCATCCAAATTATGTGGCTCACTTATGGGGTGTGCCTCTCTGCAAGAACCAATCACTGCATTGGCCTCATAAATACGGTTTTGGGGTAACACCCTTACCAGGTTACTCACTGGGTATATTGTTAGTGTCACTAGGCGGATGTGCAGCTCCTCTGGGATAGCTGTTAGAGTCAGTGTCCAGATGGATCTGAATGTTATTTAATATAATAATAGAGAGGTCACGCCCCTGGATATTTAGATACTCTCACTACCCAGATGGGGTAAGCCTTGATTAGGTTGATCCCAGGGATAGTCTCAGTACCCAGATCAGCTGATTTTACAGGATAAGTCACTTCTTCATGGCACAAGTCTATGAATCACAAGCTTCCTGGATGAGCGGTATGTTTACCTCCTAGGATAGAAGGTCTTCATGTGAGAGAACACTTATATGAATGTGTGGTAGCAGTAGGTCCAAGCCTGGGACGCTTTGAGGAGGTGGAGGGAAAGGCCCTTTATGCTGTGACAGTAAAGGTCAGAAACATCAGGGCTCTACAGGATGTTGGAGAGCATCAGTGGCAGAGGTACCTGACGGGGCACAGTATGGCAGGTTTTAGGTGGAGGGTGCTGTACAAGCTCCCCATCCCTAAGAGGTCAGGGGACCTGCAGTGGAGGGTAATACATGGGGCCCTGGCAACCAATACTTTTCTGTCCAAATATGAAAAAAATGTGGGAGAGGGATGTCCTTTTTGTAATCTGCCTGAAAGTGTAGTGCATGTATTTGCTGACTGTAGTCGTGTGTCTGCGGTCCTGGCTACATTGCACGTGCTCTGTGGGAGGATGGGAGTGGTTTTTTCTGTGGGGCTGGGGCCAAAGTATTCAAAAAGGATAAAGGAAAAAGTGTATTGCTTAACTGTTTATTTGGGCAGGCTAAGTTAGCAATATGGCTCATGAGATGGAATAAAATAAAAGGGTGTGGGCCGGTAGACCCAATTTTATTGTTTAGGGGGTTGGTCTCTGCGCGCCTTAGGGCTGAGTATGAGTACTATGGGTTTATGAATGACCTTGATATGTTTCAGAGCATCTGGGGTGTGGATGGTGCAGTTTGCTCAGGGACGGGGATCTATTTATTTGTATGTAATTGTGGCAGCAAAGCTATGTATTTTTAGGATGGGTAATGGTCATTATATGCAATGTAATATACAGTGAAGAAGGGTTTGGGGTGGGGGTGGGTGTGGGGGGGGGGTCGTGTTTTTTCGTGTTTGTGTGAGTGTGTGAGTGCAACTTTGCTGGTGAGTAGTTTTTAGGGGATATTAGCGATTAAAGTCTCTCTCTCTCTCTCTCTCTCTCTCTCTCTCTCTCTCTCTCTCTCTCTCTGAGGTGAAGGGTGTTTTCGGGAGGGCTGAGGGCTGCAAACTTTTCTAAATTATTTCTTTCCTTGTTATTTCAAAACTTTGACTGATCTTTACTGTTTATTACTTGTTGCACAGTGGTGATATTTAGGACATTTCTAGGGGTTACACTTTAGGTTTAGGGGTCTTTTAGTGGTTTTAGTGAGACGCCGTTATGGCGTCTCATTCAGACGGAGAGATCGTGTCTCTCCGTCATGGGGTACGGTGTGTGACGGACAGCGGTACTACTGTAGAGGAAGTGCTGGTTGCTATAGCAGAACAGGTAGGAGGTGGGAATATTGATTCGGCATCACGGATGAACAAAGCGGTGGTGGTTTTCTTTAAAAAAGTGAGTTTAGTGGCAAATATAATTGCAAGTGGTCTGTGGGTCAAAGACGTTTTCGTGCAGGTGACGCCGCTCGCAGCACCCGCTATGAAAGTCGTAATTTCAAATGTCCCCCCGTTCATCAAAAACGAGGCAATTGAAACAGAACTTGCCCGGTTTGGAAAATTTGCTTGTGCGATCAAAATGATTCCCCTGGGATGCAAAAACACGGATTTGAAACATGTTTTATCTTTTAGAAGACAGATATTTATGTTTTTAAATTCCGCATCGCAAACGTTGGATGTGTCTTTCCGTGTAAGGCATGGGGAAAGTTCTTTTGCCGTGTTTGCCAGTACGGATAGCTTACGGTGTTTCCAGTGTGGGGATATTGGCCATATGAAGCGGGCCTGTCCGCATAAGGATAAGAACAAGGACGGGGATAAGACTGGGGAAAACACGTCAGGTGGTAAATCCAACGAGAAGGCCGGTGAAAAATTGAACGGGGGGACTGTTGTGGAGCCTGGCGGGAGGCCAGGTGGAGAGAACGAGGCTCCGGAGCAGAGCGGGGAAGATGTGGGGTTACCTGAGTCTCAGGCAGAAGGAGAACCCCAGACTGAGGATCCACAGGAAGGGACTAGTGCTTCCACTGCTAGGACTTGGTCTACAGAAAGGCCGGGGAGAATGGAGGCTAGGGCTAGGTCTACAGAAAGGCCGGGGAGAATGGAGGCTAGGGCTAAAGAGGGGAAGGTACGGAGACAGAGGAGTGCTACGGGGCAATTTACAGAGAGGAAGAAAGGTAGAGTGGAGAATGTTCTCACGAGTGCAGAAAAAGAGGATATAATTGAGGCTGTGAGCGGCCAGCATACGGTGGAACTCGCCCTTCCTGTGAGTGTCTCTGAGGCGGACAGAGCAGTTGCAGATGGAGGGGAGGAGGTAGATATGATCGAGATGGAAGCCGGGGTAAATGAGGGCGCTGGTAGCATGCAGGAGGAGGAGGGGGAACTCTCTGACTCCTCGCTGTTATCAGACACTACAGAAAGTCAAGCGGGGGACGGGACTTTGTATAGTTTCGAGGAATTAAGCGAGTATCTCGATAAAACGAAAGGGAAAGCGGTGAATGTTTTAAAATCTTTTCCAGACGGAGAGAAATTCCTACGATCAGCGAAACATTATATGAAGACGGTTAGTGTGGATCTTTTGTCCAGTTAGAAAAGGTTGACTAAAAAAACAATGTACCATTGTTAGGAAAATGTTGTCCTAAACCTATGGAATAAAATGTGCACTTTCCACGTTACACAACTATCGTTCTTGCTGTCACTTTATTTATTCGTTTTCTTATATAATTTTTCCCCACTGGCGACGCTGAGTGTTGGCTCGCTTAATGTTAATGGTGCTAGAGATGGGGTAGAGATAGCTTTAGCGTCAGAGGTTGCAAAACAAAAGAAATTAAATGTGTTTTTCTTGCAAGAGACACACAGTGATGTAGGAAATGAAATAGACTGGCGACTTAGGTGGTAAGGAGGATGCTTATTGAGTCATGGAACTAACCTTTCTGCAGGGGTTGCCATTTTACTCTCACCTGGATTAGAAGCAGGTATTTTAAGTAAAGAGGAGGTGGTGAAAGTTTGCTGACTGTGCACATAAAAGTAAGAGGAGTAGAGTACGTTTTTTTAAAACATCTATGCTCCAAACAATGGTTCAGATAGAGAAGAGCTTTTTAGAAAGTTGCATCAGGAGCTAGTAAAGATTTCTGATTCTGATGCAATTGTTGTGATGGGGGGGGATTGGAATTTTACTCTAGATTTTACGGTCAATAGAAATGGGGAAGAACCCCATCCAAAGTCAGCAGAAGCTCTTTCACGGCTGCTATCTAAAGGTGGTTTGTGTGATGTGTGGCGTGAGCAGAATCCCACAGCAAGACAATACACCTGGGTAAAGTGCAATGCAAATTGTGTGAGTGCAGCCAGGTTGGACAGGTTATATCTCTCTGGGAATGTGAGAAACAGAGTTTTAAAATCTGGTGTTTTTCCTGTGGGTTTCACAGACCATCATCTGGTCACATTGATACTTTCTTTACAGAAGGTGACTAGATCTAAAACGTACTGGAAACTAAATGTAAAACTTTTGGAGGATGTGGATTTCTGTGCTAGGTTTGTGACTTTTTGGGAGATTTGGAGGGGTGAAAAAGGGAACTATGACAGTCTTAGTCTATGGTGGGAGGTGGGGAAGGCGCAGATAAGATTTTTTTGTCAACAATACACAGCTTTCAGTACTGCGGAAATAAGAAGAGCTGTGAATGGAAAGAGAAATTTCTAAAATGGAAGATGAAATGGTTAATAAAAAAACCATGAGGCTGGCGCACGGGTTAAAAGAAAAGAATGGGGCTCTTGTAAGAGCGAGATTCATCTCCTTGAAGGATATGGATGCCCCAAGTTCATTTTTTTTTAATTTGGAAAAAAAACTGGTGGCATAAAATGATTTACACTGCATAAAGCTTCCTGGGGGGAGGGTGTCTACTGACCCTGGGGAAATCCGTGATGCAGCAGTACAGTTTTACACCGATCTGTATAAAGCAGAGGAGGTGGACAAGGAACAGTTCACTGTCCTCCACAGAGGCCTACCACAGCTTAGCCCAGAGGACAAGGCAGTTTTAGACTCTGTGCTCAGTCTGCAGGAGCTCACAGAGGCGGTGGGACAGATGTCACCTCGCCGTGCCCCAGGTATTGATGGCCTGCCAGTGGAGTTTTTTAAGAAGTTTTGGGCGTGTATGGGTGAGGACATATATGACATGTTCATGAAGTGTGTGGAAAATGGAGAACTTCCACAAAGTTGTTGCCGGGCCGTGTTAACACTCCTCCCAAAAAAAGGTGATTTATGTTTGCTTATGTAGCACTTCTTTGTACAGATTTTAAAATATTTTCAAAAACAATCGCAAACAGAGTCAAGGGAACCATAGCAGCACTAGTGCATAAGGATCAGTCCTATTGTGTCCCTGATCGTACAATTAGGGACAATTTGTTTTTAATGAGAGATTTTATTGAATTGACAGAGGTATATGACCTGAGTGTTGGGCTACTTGCAATTGACCAGGAAAAAGCATTTGATCGAGTCGATCATGAGTACTTGCTGGAGACTCTGAAGGCTTTTGGTTTTGGGGAGGGACTGGTGTCCATGGTAAAGTTGCTCTATGACAAATCTTCCTGTCTGGTAAAGGTGGCAGGGGTGCCAGGTACTGTTTTAGTCAACACAGAAATGAAGGTCTCGGCTTATGCTGACGACATTACGGTGGTGGTCAAAGATCAGGAGGACCTGCATGCCCTGGCTGACTGTATTCACACCTATGAGCAAGCCTCTTCAGCCAGGGTAAATTGGGAAAAAAGTGAGGCATTGCTTTGTGGGACGTGGCAGGACAGGCTTCCTCCCAGGCTGCCAGGTAACCTGGCCTGGAAAAGAGAGTGGCTTAAGATTTTGGGGGTACACATTGGGACAAGGCAGTACACCCTAAAAAACTGGGAGGGTGCACTGGAAAAAGCGTGTGCCAGGATGTCTAAGTGGAAGTGGCTCAGGTTTCTTTTAGGGGGAGGGTGCTGATCCTAAACAATTTAGTTGCCTCTGCTCTCTGGCATAAGCTTTCTGTTTTAACTCCACCAAAGGGCTTCCTAAGTGAGCTACAAAAGAGTATTGTAAACTTTTTTTGGTCCGGGCAGCACTGGCTCAGGGCAGCAGTGCTGTATCTGCCCTTGCAGGAAGGGGGGCAAGGTCTTATCGACTTGGAGAGCCGTGTGATGGCCTTTCGCTTGCAGGCTGCACAGAGACTGCTTTACCATGCAGATGTGAGCTGGAGGGAGACCGCCTGTGCCCTGCTGAGGATGGCAGGGGGTATGGGATTGGATCGGCACCTCTTCCTACTGAGCATGCAGGGGGCAAGCATGGTGGGCATTTCAGATTTTTACACCTCAATGTTGAGGGTGTGGTCAGATGTTTTTAGCAAACAGCGCGGGGCCCTTTGGGGGCTGGAGGAGCCTCTGTTCGACAGCCCGCTGCTGAGACTGTCATCACAGGCATTGGCCAGCCTTAGGGGTCGCTTTGTGAGGGCTGGCCTGACAAAGCTGGCTCACTTGTGGAGCACGGAGGACGGTGGTTGGAGAGACGCAGCGGCTATTGCTGCTCAAGCAGAGGTCCACTCAGTGCGGCTGGTGGAGAAGATTCTGGGGGGAATAAAGGCGGCTCTGCCGTTCCCAACCAACGAAGACGGCATTGCGGTTGAATCACACCACATGGAGGCCACTGCTTTCCCGCTCATCCATGTTCAGGCGGCAGTGGGAGAGTGGCAGGAGGAACAAGGGACGCTCCGAACATTCAAGCTCCTTGAGTGCTTCAATGTTGGGGGAGTTTGATGCGGTTAGCAAGAGAGCACTGTATATGGTATGCGTAAAGGTGCGGCACCTTCCTTCCTTGGGAGAGGTGAGGGCAGGTGTTTGGCAAAAGTGGGACAAAAATGTCATACCGGCTGCTAAAAATTGGAGACTGTTATACAAGGCTCCTATACCAAAGCGGTCAGGAGACCTCCAGTGGAGGCTTATTCATGGAGCCATAGCCACTAATAGACACCTGGCACACATAGATCCTGCACTGGGGGAGGACTGCCCCTTCTGTGGCGAGGGAGAAACAGTAATCCACCTTTTTGTGCAATGCAACTGGCTGGTTGCTTTGTTTGCCTTGTTGAGAGACCTGTGTGGGAGGCTGGAGGTGGGTTTTGATATGGGGGCTTTTATTCTGGGTCCGGGGTACACCGCTAAACAAAAATAGAGATTCTCTCATTAATTTTTTGTTCGGACAGGCTAAACTTGCAATCTGGATTACGAGAAGGAACATGATCCAGGAGGGGCAGACAACGGACCCTGTACTCATTTTTAGGGGGATGGTTTTAGAGCGTCTCCATATAGAGTTTGCATTTTTTAGTCTCTGCAACAATATAGATGGTTTGAAAGAAATATGGTGTATAAATGAGTCCATCTGTGCTGTAGATAATGAGGGGGGCTATATGGAGCGCTTTTAAACCCATTTAGCAAGTTTTATTGTTTTACTGAAAGTCGGTTTTGATGGTTTTATAGTTTCAAATTGTTTTATTGTGGTGTTACTATTTATTTATTTATTTATTTATATTTTTACTCCCTTGGCATACTGGCCCTTTATCTTAAATTTTAAACATTGTGATGAAATGGAACTAATAATAATTTTGTTTGTTTTGTAAATATTTATTTACATTGCATTGTTAAATAAAGGTGCCATAAAATTCAATTCTCTCTCTCTCTCTCTCTCTCTCTCTCTCTCTCTCTCTCTCTCGTAGATTATTATTTGAGGAAGGGGGTTTTAGGGTTTTTTTGTAGGGTAGGTGCGGGGGGGTTTTCAGCTTGAGACACCGTAATGGCGTCTCAGCTAAGAGGAGAAACTTTGTCTCTCCGCCGTGGGGTAAGATGCGTTACCGACAATAGCACATCGGTTGAGGACGTATTGATTGCCATTGCAGAGCAGGTAGGAGGTGAAAACATTGATTCGGCTTCAAGAATGAATAAAGCCGTGGTGGGTTTTAAATGGAATTGGCTACTAAAGTTGTGTTGAGTGGAATATGGGTTTGTGGGGTATTTGTGCAAGTAACCCCACTTCCCGCACCAGCCACAAAGGTTATTGTTTCAAACTTCCTGCCGTTCATAAAGAATGACGATATTAAAAAAGAGCTTGTGCACTATGGCAAATTTGCTGGTACTATGAAAATGATACCATTAGGTTGCAAAAATATTAATTTAAAACATATCCTGCCGTTTCATAGACAAATTCATATGTTTTTAAATTCTGAATCAGAAACACTAGACCTTTCTTTTAGGGTCATACATGGGGAAAGCTCCTTTATCGTTTTTGTGAGCACGGATAGTTTGCGTTGTTTTGAACGTGGTGACATTGGACATAAAAAGCGATCGAGCCCATATAAAAATAGGGAGGATTCAAATAAAGCGGCTGATGAGGAGATCGGTGTGGGCTCAGCAGAACGGCCAAGTGAGGATCCTAAAGGTGAGGAACCTAAAGGTGAGGATACTAAAGGAGAGGAGGCTGAGGCAGAAAAGCAGGGCGGAGAGGATACTGCTGTTGTATCAGAGGAAAAGAGTAACGATACGGCCGAGGCAGAGTCAAATGTGCCGGGACGTGTGGAGATGGGTGAGATGGAGGATCTAACAGAAGGGAGAACTCAGATGGGCGACCCCCTTGAAGGTACTAGTGAGTACACAAAATCTGTTCTGAACTCTGGTAGACTAGGGAGAACTGATAAACGTAAATCAAATAATGCACGTGTTTTTCACTGTGAAAATGATCAGTCCACTGAAAGGAAAAAAAAGGTAGAGTAGAAAAAGAAAGTTTGGATTGTGAGAAAACGGGCTTAAATGAAGAAGATAGTGTGGTTGCTGCAAAATTAGTAGAAGCCCCTTCGAATTCAGAATCACAAAGTCTACCTGAGCAGGAAGAACAGGGAAATATAGCGGAGATGGATTGTGAAGTAAGCAAAGAATATAGCAGTGTACAGGACGATGATGGAGTTTTCAGATTCTTCAATTTTATCGGAAAGTGTGGCCAGCCAAGAGGGTGATAATACGCTTTACTCCATTATAGAAATAAATAGTTTTTTAGATGCCACAAAAGGAAAGACTGTTAATGTACTTAATTTCTTTCCTGACGGAGATAAATTTGTGCGTTCAGTTAAGCATATAAGGAGTAACGTTAGCATGGTCGAATTGACTAGGCAGAAAAGATTCAGATTGAAGAAGCATTGCACAGCTGTTAGAAAATTGAGGTCGATTTAAAAAATTGTGAAATAAATGTCTTGTGGGTATTTTTCATTAATCTTTTTCCTTCTTTTATGGTGTCATGTATGTTTTTTTCTATTTCACTTTTACTTCATGGATACATTAAGTATAGGTTCACTTAATGTTAACGGCGCCAGAGATGGGCTAAAGAGAGGATTGGTAGCTGAAGTGGTGAAACAAGAGACTCATAGGAATGTAGAAAATGAGAGGAGTGGAAACTATGGTGGGAAGGAGATTGTTTTCTGAGTCATGGGACAAACTTGAGTGCTGGGGTTGCCATTTTATTTTCACCTGCTTTTAATGTTAAATTATTGGCTAAGGAGGTTGGCTAAGGGGGCTTTGTTTGTGAAATATTGGGGGGGATTGTATTTTTTTTTATTAACATTTATGCCCCAAAAATGTGGGGACTGATAGGTTTTTTTTGTTTGTTTGAAAGTTACAAAAAAAAATTGAAAATATGCAGATAGCGATGCATTTTTTTTATAGGGGGGTGATTGGCTGCAGCACATTAGATTTTACTACGGATGGAAAATGGTGCGGAACCTCATTTTAAATCTGGGAGTTTCTTAAGAAGCTCTTAAATCATTTTTGATCTGTGTGTGCCTGGAGAGAACAACAATATGCCAATGTGACACACCACATGGTAAAAGAGTGCATTAAATACAGTGTGTGCAGCCAGGTTAGATTTTATATTCCTAAAAATGAAAGGCACAGGGTAACAAGAACTGGTATCTTACCAGTGGGCTTTACAGATCATCATTTAATAGTTTTAAGTATGTGCATTAAAAAGAGGCCCAAAGGTAGTTTTTATTGGAAATTCAATGTAAAATTGCTGGAAGATGTTTTTTTTTGTGCAAAATTTGAGAATTTTTGGCAAAAATGGAAAGGGGAAAAAGAAAGGTTTGAAACACTAGGACTCTGATGGGAGGTGGGCAAGGTGCAGATTAAAACTTTTTGTCAGCAGTACACAGATTATAGTACTGCTAGGAGCAGGAGGACTGTGGGGTTAGGGTTAGTACTGCTAGGAGCACAAGGGCTGTGGGGTTAGGGTTAGGGTTAGGGTTAGTACTGCTAGGAGCAGAAGGGCTGTGGGGGAGCTAGAAAAGGAAATTGCTCAAATGGAGGAGGAGGTGATAATAAGGAGCAATAATACTGGTATGTTGCAGGCTCTTAATGAGAAATAAATATATCAGGCTACTATATTGAATGAGAAGGTTAAGGGGGCTCTGATTAGATTAGATAAGTTATTTTTTAATTTGGAGAGAAAGGTGGTACAACGCAAAGAGTTGTGCTGTTTAAATCTTCCTGGAGGGAAAACGACTGCTGACCCTGGGGAAATCCGGGAGGAAGTGGTGTGTTTTTACAAAGAACTTTTCAAAGCAGAAGATGTGGACATGCAGCAGGTTGCAGAACTTCATAAAGACCTACCAAAGCTAACTTCAGAAGAAAAGGTGGAGTTGGACTCTGAGCTCAGTATGCAGGAGATTACTGAGGCTGTGGGACAGATGTCTTCAGGCCGTGCCCCAGGCATTGATGGATTACCTGCTGACTTTTATAAAAAGTTTTGGGGATGTATGGGGCAGGATTTTTATGGAGGGTATGCTGAAATGGGAACTTCCACAAAGCTGTCGCCGGGCAGTGCTCACAATGATGCTGAAAAAAGTATTTAAAAAAAATATGTTTCTATATATATAAATAAATATATATAAATAATATAAAATAAATATGAGGAGGGGCTTCTCCTCCCTTACTGTTACTGCAGCCATGGGAGAGTGGAGCAGGAGGAGGAGCTTCTCCTCCCTTACTGTTACTGCAGCCATGGGAGAGTGGAGCAGGAGGAGGAGCTTCTCCTCCCTTACTGTTACTGCAGCCATGGGAGAGTGGAGCAGGAGGAGGAGCTTCTCCTCCCTTACTGTTACTGCAGCCATGGGAGAGTGGAGCAGGAGGAGGGGCTTCTCCTCCCTTACTGTTACTGCAGCCATGGGAGAGTGGAGCAGGAGGAGGGGCTTCTCCTCCCTTACTGTTACTGCAGCCATGGGAGAGTGGAGCAGGAGGAGGAGCTTCTCCTCCCTTACTGTTACTGCAGCCATGGGAGAGTGGAGCAAGAGGAGGGGCTTCTCCTCCCTTACTGTTACTGCAGCCATGGGAGAGTGGAGCAGGAGGAGGAGCTTCTCCTCCCTTACTGTTACTGCAGCCATGGGAGAGTGGAGCAGGAGGAGGGGCTTCTCCTCCCTTACTGTTACTGCAGCCATGGGAGAGTGGAGCAGGAGGAGGGGCTGATACTGTCCTTCAGTACTCCTGAGCTGGGGGAGTTTGAAACAGTTGGGAAGAAAGCCCTATACAACACCTGTGTGAAGGTGATGAATCTACAATCACTGGCAGGGCTGAGTGCCACAAAGTGGACTGAGATCTTTGGCCCAGGCTCTTCCAATAGAGGCAGCTGTGTTTATCAAATGTGTTCGGTGGGTTAGGTAGGGTCTTTTTGTTATTAAAGCAGTGGTTTATTTCTTTTGGGGAGGTTTCCACCTTTAAAATGTTTATTTTGGGTCTGGAATATGTTTATCGTGAGCGGTCACACAGCGTTTCTGGGTGCAGCAGCTGTTTCGCTGGAGAGGAGGAAATGGGTTCACCGTCGCCAGCACTGGTGGAACCATATTGTGCATGATTTTACAGATTCCATCTGGGTTCTCATTTCACGCATGTGAAAGCACACATTCAATCACATTTGTGAACAGCTACAGCCTCGTCTTTACCGTTAGCGTACCACAGAACAGTTCTGTGCAGCGCGCTACTCATCTCCGAGCCTAAAATGTGGGCGTCTTTAAAGACGTTTTTCCGGTGAATGTGTTTTGAGACATCAGATTACGGCCAGACTACAAGTAATTCTTATCTCAAAGTGTGCCAGGCCACAGACTACAAGTAATTCTGATCTCAAAGTGTGCTAGGCCACAGACTACAAGTAATTCTGCTCTCAAAGTGTGCTAGGCCACAGAATACAAGTAATTCGGATATCAAAGTGTGCTAGGCCACAGACTACAAGTAATTCTGATCTCAAAGTGTGCTAGGCCACAGATTACAAGTAATTCTGATCTCAAAGTGTGCTAGGCCACAGACTACAAGTAATTCTGATCTCAAAGTGTGCTACGCCACAGACTACAAGTAATTCTGCTCTCAAAGTGTGCTAAGCCACCTCGCAAAGTGGTTTGGCAGATCCGATCTGTCGACCTGTCACTCAATGCAGCCCAGTGATATCAGATGCCAGAAGTCACATAGAAGTCACATGGAAGTGAGTAGTGTAACCATAGCCTTTGGTCATCCTCTAATCATTAATTAATTATGCATGGACCAGGAAGAAAAGGGGGATCCCCGGTCCCCCACCGGCCTCTTCCAAACACATGGCTGGGATTCAAGCAACATTTCTTTTCAACTTACAATTCAATTCAATTATTGTTTTTTCTTCACAAACAGTTTGGCAAGTAAAGCAATAACTAGAACTAACTCACCAAACTGAGTTTGTGAAGACAAAGTGCAACATGTGCATTTACTCGTCCAAGTCCAAGTTAAGGACAAATGTTGAGTGAATACAAGCCATAAAGTGTTGGCCTCGTAAGCATAAATGAGCCTTTACTCTTGTGTGATTTGTCCCGTTTCTCAGTCGTTGGTCTTTGCTTTGATCACAGTCTGGGATTTCTGGTTATGGTTTTTGCTGCCTAGTTTTACCGTGGGAGAGACAAGATGTGCTTTTTTATTGTCTTTCATTAATTTCTTTCAAGATTATGTCTTATTTAAATTCCATGTCTGTCTAGTAAATTGTGTTTGTTAATGTACAGTAGTTGCATCTGTGTCATTAAATGTCTACGAAACTACCAAACCTGGTGTAGGCAAAAGATAGCCAGTTTCTGTGCGAGACTAAACTAGCAATTCCACTTATCCCAGGACTTGCGCCTTGCATTGTCACCAAAATAGAGCCTCTTATCTTAATATTGTAACTTAATAAAGCCTCTCTTTATGTTAATCTGATTGAGTTTTATGTTTTGACAAACTTTGACCCATCAGATTAATCTGCCTATCAACATATTTATTATTTATTTGACAATTGATATTTTTGAAAATAATTAGTAAATTCAAGTCCAATAAAATACATGAAAAGTGAGGAGTTTTTGCATTTGATGCTGCTCATGTTCTGGATTCAGAACATTAAATGAGGGCACTAAGCTGTTATATCTTCATTCAGAGATAATAATAATACTTTTTTTAAAACCAAATTTTCACTTGCTCAACCATTTTATTGCACTTTACTCTCGTTAGAAATAGAAAGTGTGAATATATGATGCCACAATCTACTTTATTAATGACATAATACTCACATGGCCTTCCTGCAGTTCCTGACTACTGGTATCAGTCTCTGATAACCTTCTTCTGATGTTTTGTAGGTGTTCAAGTCAAACTCATCCAGGATCTCCTCTGACATCAGTAACACAAAGGCCAGAGCTGAACATTGGTGTGGTTCCAGCTCTTTATCAGAAAGTTTTCCTGATCTCAGGGAATTCTGGATTTCCTCCACTAGAGAGTTGTCATTCAGTTCATTCAGACAGTGGAACAGATTGATGGTCCTCTCTGCTGAAGATTCCGCTCTGATCTTCTCCTTAATGTACTGGATTGTTTTGTTAATGCTCTCTAATGTAACAATGGGGTTTGCTATGCCTGAGTGTGTCAGTAGACCTCCTAAGAGAGTCTGAATGGAGTCCAGAGAGAGACCAAGAAGGAATCGGAGGAAAAGGTCCAGGTGTCCATTCTTACTCTTTAAGGCCTGATCCACTGCACTCCTGTGTAACTCAGACAGCTGCACTCTGTCACTGTGAGGATTTGATTCTTCTGCTCTGAGTACATTTCTGTTCTCATTTACACATGAATGAAACACAAACAAGGCAGCCAGATACTCCTGAATGCTCAGATGCACAAAGCAGTAAACCTTCTCCTGGTCCAGCCCACACTCCTCTTTAAAGATCTCTGTGCACACCCCAGAGTACACTGAAGCTTCACTGACATCAATGCCACTCTCTCTCAGGTCCTCTTCATAGAATATCAGATTGCCCTTTTCCAGCTGTAGAAAAGCCAGCTGTCCCAGTTTCAGGATGATTTCTGTATCTGACTTTGACATTTTCTTTGGGTTTGTCTCATTGGTGCCGTGATACTTCTGATTCTTTACATCAGTCTGAATGAGCAGGAAGTGTGTGTACATTTCAGTCAGAGTTTTGGGCAGCTCTCCACTCTCTGCTTCACCCAACATTGTCTCCAGAACAGTAGCAGAAATCCAGCAGAAGACTGGTATGTGACACATGATGTAGAGACTCCTGGATGACTTTATGTGTGAGATAATTCTGCTGGCCTGTTTCTGATCTCTGATTCTCTTCTTAAAGTACTCCTCCTTCTGTGGGTCATTGAACCCTCGTACCTCTGTCACCTGGTCGACGCACTCAGGAGGGATCTGATTGGCTGCTGCTGGTCGGGAGGTGATCCAGAGGAGAGCAGAGGGAAGCAGATTCCCCAGAATTAGGTTGGTCAGCAGCACGTCCACTGATGATGACTCCGCTATATCACAACAGATCTTATTGCTCTGGAAATGTAGAGGAAGTCGACACTCATCCAGACCATCAAAGATGAACACAACTTTGACTTCATCACCTTCAACACTTTTGATCTCTTTCAGTTGTGGAAAGTAGTGCTGCAGAAGTTGCATCAGGCTGAATTCTCTCTCTTTCTTCAGATTCAGATCTCGGAAAGGAAGAGTGAAGATGAAATCAACGTCCTGATTGGCTTTTCCTTCTGCCCAGTCCAGAATGAACTTCTGCACAGAGACGGTTTTCCCAATGCCAGCGATGCCCTTTGTAAGCACAGTTCTGGGTTTCTCTTGTCCAGGTAAAGGCTTAAAGATGTCATTGCAGAGGATTGCAGTCTCCTGTGTGGTTTGTGTCTTGGATGCTCTCTCAATCTGTCTGACCTCATGTTCATTATTGACCCCCCCACTCCCCCCCTCTGTGATGTAGAGCTCTGTATAGATCTCATTCAGGAGGGTTGGGTGGCCCTGCTTTGCTAAACTATCAAATAAAAATTCAAACTTCCTCTTCAGATCAGTTTTCAGTGTCTGCTGGGCTCTTTTTATGGATTCATCTGTAGAGAGGAAATATGAGCAATAATCATGTTTAAAAAAGAACACTTCCCATTCAATAACAGATTTCAAGAAGAAACAGTTAATACAAATATTTATGCAGTCAGTTTCCACAGTATTTCACACACCTCTCACACAGTGTGTTACATACCTCTCACACAATGTTACACGCCACTATCAAAGTGTTACACACCTCTCACACAGTGTTACACACCTCTCACACAGCATTACACACCTCTCACACAGCGTTACACACCTCTCACACAGCGTTACACACCTCTCACACAGAGTGTAACACACCTCTCACACAGAGTGTTACATACCTCTCACACACAGTGTTACACACCTCTCACACAGTGTTACACACCTCTCACACAGCATGTTACACATCTCTCACACAATGTTACACACCTCTCACACAGCATGTTACACACCTCTCACACAGTGTTATACACCTCTCACACAGAGTTACACACCTCTCACACAGTGTGTTACACACCTCTCACACAGAGTTACAGACACCTCTCACACAGTGTTACACATCTCTCACACAGCATTAAACACCTCTCACACAGTGTTACACACCTCTCACACAGCGTTACACACCTCTCACACAGTGTTACACACCTCTCACACAGTGTTACACACCTCTCACACAGCATGTTACACACCTCTCACACAATGTTACACACCTCTCACAAAGCATGTTACACACCTCTCACACATTGTTACACACCTCTCACACAGTGTTATACACCTCTCACACAGAGTTACACACCTCTCACACAGTGTGTTACACACCTCTCACACAGAGTTACAGACACCTCTCACACAGTGTTACACATCTCTCACGCAGCAATAAACACCTCTCACACAGTTACAAACATCTCACACAGTGTTACACACCTCTCACACAGTGTTACACATCTCTCACGCAGCATTAAACACCTCTCACACAGTTACAAACATCTCACACAGTGTTACACACCTCTCACACAGCGTTACACACCTCACACAGTGTTATACACCTCTCACACAGAGTTACACACCTCTCACACAGTGTTACACACCTCTCACACAGTGTTACACACCTCTCACACAAAGTTACACGCCTCTCACACAGCGTGTTACACACCTCTCACACAGGGCTACACACATCTCACAGTGTTACACACCTCTCACAGCGTTACACACCTCTCACACAGTGTTACACACCTCTCACACAGAGTGTTACACACCTCTCACACAGCATGTTACACACCTCTCACACAGTGTTACACACCTCTCACACAGTGTTATACACCTCTCACACAGAGTGTTACATACCTCTCACACAGCATGTTACACACCTCTCACAGTGTAACACACCTCTCACACAGTGTTACACACCTCTCACACAGTGTTACACACCTCTCACACAGTGTCACACACCTCTCACACAAAGTGTTACATACCTCTCACACAGCATGTTACACACCTCTCACACAGTGTTACACACCTCTCACACAGAGTGTTACACACCTCTCACACAGCATGTTACACACCTCTCACAGTGTTATACATATCTCACAGAGTGTTACATACCTCTCACACAGCATGTTACACACCTCTCACAGTGTTACACACCTCTCACACAGTGTTATACACCTCTCACACAGTTACACACCTCTCACACAGTGTGTTACACACCTCTCACACAGAGTTACAAACATCTCACAGTGTTACACACCTCACACAGTGTTACACACCTCTCACACAGTGTGTTACAAACATCTCACACAGTGTTACACACCTCTCACAGTGTTACACACCTCTCACACAGTGTTATACACCTCTCATACAGAGTTACACACCTCTCACACAGAGTTACAAACATCTCACACAGTGTTACACACCTCTCAAACAAAGTGTTACATACCTCTCACACAGAGTTACACACCTCTCACACAGAGTGTTACATACCTCTCACACAGCATGTTACACACCTCTCACAGTGTTACACACCTCTCACACAGTGTTACACACCTCTCACACAGAGTGTTACATACCTCTCACACAGCATGTTACACACCTCTCACAGTGTTACACACCTCTCACACAGTGTTATACACCTCTCACACAGAGTTACACACCTCTCACACAGAGTGTTACACACCTCTCACACAGAGTGTTACATACCTCTCACAGTGTTACACACCTCTCACACAGTGTTATACACCTCTCACACAGAGTTATACACCTCTCACACAGAGTTACACACCTCTCACACAGCATGTTACACACCTCTCACACAGAGTTACACACCTCTCACACAGTGTGTTACACACCTCTCACACAGAGTTACACACCTCTCACACAGCATGTTACACACCTCTCACAGTGTTACACACCTCTCACACAGCATGTTACACACCTCTCACAGTGTTATACACCTCTCACACAGCATGTTACACACCTCTCACAGTGTTACACACCTCTCACACAGCATGTTACACACCGCTCACAGTGTTACACACCTCTCACAGTGTTACACACCTCTCACACAGCATGTTACACACCTCTCACAGTGTTATACACCTCTCACACAGCATGTTACACACCTCTCACAGTGTTACACACCTCTCACACAGAGTTACACACCTCTCACACAAAGTGTTACATACCTCTCACACAGCATGTTACACACCTCTCACACAGAGTTACACACCTCTCACACAGTGTGTTACACACCTCTCACACAGCATGTTACACACCTCTCACACAGTGTTACACACCTCTCACACAGTGTTATACACCTCTCACACAGAGTTACACACCTCTCACACAGTGTGTTACACACCTCTCACACAGTTACAAACATCTCACACAGTGTTACACACCTCTCACACAGCATTAAACACCTCTCACACAAAGTGTTACATACCTCTCACACAGCATGTTACACACCTCTCACACAGAGTTACACACCTCTCACACAGTGTGTTACACACCTCTCACAGCATTAAACACCTCTCACACAGAGTTACAAACATCTCACACAGTGTTACACACCTCTCACAGCATTAAACACCTCTCACACAGAGTTACACACCTCTCACACAGTGTTACACACCTCTCACACAGTGTTACACACCTCTCACACAGTGTCACACACCTCTCACACAGTGTCACACACCTCTCACACAGCGTCACACACCTCTCACACAGTGTTACACACCTCTCACACAAAGTTACACGCCTCTCACACAGCGTGTTACACACCTCTCACACAGTGCTACACACATCTCACAGTGTTACACACCTCTCACAGCGTTACACACCTCTCACACAGTGTTACACACCTCTCACACAGAGTGTTACACACCTCTCACACAGCATGTTACACACCTCTCACACAGTGTTACACACCTCTCACACAGTGTTATACACCTCTCACACAGAGTGTTACATACCTCTCACACAGCATGTTACACACCTCTCACAGTGTAACACACCTCTCACACAGTGTTACACACCTCTCACACAGTGTTACACACCTCTCACACAGTGTCACACACCTCTCACACAAAGTGTTACATACCTCTCACACAGCATGTTACACACCTCTCACACAGTGTTACACACCTCTCACACAGAGTGTTACACACCTCTCACACAGCATGTTACACACCTCTCACAGTGTTACACACCTCTCACACAGTGTTATACACCTCTCACACAGTTACACACCTCTCACACAGTGTGTTACACACCTCTCACACAGAGTTACAAACATCTCACAGTGTTACACACCTCACACAGTGTTACACACCTCTCACACAGTGTGTTACAAACATCTCACACAGTGTTACACACCTCTCACAGTGTTACACACCTCTCACACAGTGTTATACACCTCTCATACAGAGTTACACACCTCTCACACAGAGTTACAAACATCTCACACAGTGTTACACACCTCTCAAACAAAGTGTTACATACCTCTCACACAGAGTTACACACCTCTCACACAGAGTGTTACATACCTCTCACACAGCATGTTACACACCTCTCACAGTGTTACACACCTCTCACACAGTGTTACACACCTCTCACACAGAGTGTTACATACCTCTCACACAGCATGTTACACACCTCTCACAGTGTTACACACCTCTCACACAGTGTTATACACCTCTCACACAGAGTTACACACCTCTCACACAGAGTGTTACACACCTCTCACACAGAGTGTTACATACCTCTCACAGTGTTACACACCTCTCACACAGTGTTATACACCTCTCACACAGAGTTATACACCTCTCACACAGAGTTACACACACCTCTCACACAGCATGTTACACACCACTCACACATAGTTACACACCTCTCACACAGTGTGTTACACACCTCTCACACAGAGTTACACACCTCTCACACAGCATGTTACACACCTCTCACAGTGTTACACACCTCTCACACAGCATGTTACACACCTCTCACAGTGTTATACACCTCTCACACAGCATGTTACACACCTCTCACAGTGTTACACACCTCTCACACAGCATGTTACACACCGCTCACAGTGTTACACACCTCTCACAGTGTTACACACCTCTCACACAGCATGTTACACACCTCTCACAGTGTTATACACCTCTCACACAGCATGTTACACACCTCTCACAGTGTTACACACCTCTCACACAGAGTTACACACCTCTCACACAAAGTGTTACATACCTCTCACACAGCATGTTACACACCTCTCACACAGAGTTACACACCTCTCACACAGTGTGTTACACACCTCTCACACAGCATGTTACACACCTCTCACACAGTGTTACACACCTCTCACACAGTGTTATACACCTCTCACACAGAGTTACACACCTCTCACACAGTGTGTTACACACCTCTCACACAGTTACAAACATCTCACACAGTGTTACACACCTCTCACACAGCATTAAACACCTCTCACACAAAGTGTTACATACCTCTCACACAGCATGTTACACACCTCTCACACAGAGTTACACACCTCTCACACAGTGTGTTACACACCTCTCACAGCATTAAACACCTCTCACACAGAGTTACAAACATCTCACACAGTGTTACACACCTCTCACAGCATTAAACACCTCTCACACAGAGTTACACACCTCTCACACAGTGTTACACACCTCTCACACAGTGTTACACACCTCTCACACAGTGTTACACACCTCTCACACAGCGTCACACACCTCTCACACAGTGTTACACACCTCTCACACAGTGTTACACACCTCTCACACAAAGTTACACGCCTCTCACACAGCGTGTTACACACCTCTCACACAGTGCTACACACATCTCACAGTGTTACACACCTCTCACAGCGTTACACACCTCTCACACAGTGTTACACACCTCTCACACAGAGTGTTACACACCTCTCACACAGCATGTTACACACCTCTCACACAGTGTTACACACCTCTCACACAGTGTTATACACCTCTCACACAGAGTGTTACATACCTCTCACACAGCATGTTACACACCTCTCACAGTGTAACACACCTCTCACACAGTGTTACACACCTCTCACACAGTGTTACACACCTCTCACACAGTGTCACACACCTCTCACACAAAGTGTTACATACCTCTCACACAGCATGTTACACACCTCTCACACAGTGTTACACACCTCTCACACAGAGTGTTACACACCTCTCACACAGCATGTTACACACCTCTCACAGTGTTACACACCTCTCACACAGTGTTATACATATCTCACAGAGTGTTACATACCTCTCACACAGCATGTTACACACCTCTCACAGTGTTACACACCTCTCACACAGTGTTATACACCTCTCACACAGTTACACACCTCTCACACAGTGTGTTACACACCTCTCACACAGAGTTACAAACATCTCACAGTGTTACACACCTCACACAGTGTTACACACCTCTCACACAGTGTTATACACCTCTCACACAGAGTTACACACCTCTCACACAGAGTGTTACACACCTCTCACACAGAGTGTTACATACCTCTCACAGTGTTACACACCTCTCACACAGTGTTATACACCTCTCACACAGAGTTATACACCTCTCACACAGAGTTACACACCTCTCACACAGCATGTTACACACCTCTCACACAGAGTTACACACCTCTCACACAGTGTGTTACACACCTCTCACACAGAGTTACACACCTCTCACACAGCATGTTACACACCTCTCACAGTGTTACACACCTCTCACACAGCATGTTACACACCTCTCACAGTGTTATACACCTCTCACACAGCATGTTCCACACCTCTCACAGTGTTACACACCTCTCACACAGCATGTTACACACCGCTCACAGTGTTACACACCTCTCACAGTGTTACACACCTCTCACACAGCATGTTACACACCTCTCACAGTGTTATACACCTCTCACACAGCATGTTACACACCTCTCACAGTGTTACACACCTCTCACACAGAGTTACACACCTCTCACACAAAGTGTTACATACCTCTCACACAGCATGTTACACACCTCTCACACAGAGTTACACACCTCTCACACAGTGTGTTACACACCTCTCACACAGCATGTTACACACCTCTCACACAGTGTTACACACCTCTCACACAGTGTTATACACCTCTCACACAGAGTTACACACCTCTCACACAGTGTGTTACACACCTCTCACACAGTTACAAACATCTCACACAGTGTTACACACCTCTCACACAGCATTAAACACCTCTCACACAAAGTGTTACATACCTCTCACACAGCATGTTACACACCTCTCACACAGAGTTACACACCTCTCACACAGTGTGTTACACACCTCTCACAGCATTAAACACCTCTCACACAGAGTTACACACATCTCACACAGTGTTACACACCTCTCACAGCATTAAACACCTCTCACACAGAGTTACACACCTCTCACACAGTGTTACACACCTCTCACACAGTGTTACACACCTCTCACACAGTGTCACACACCTCTCACACAGCGTCACACACCTCTCACACAGTGTTACACACCTCTCACACAGTGTCACACACCTCTCACAGTTACACACCTCTCACAGTGTTACACACCTTGCACACAGTGTTACACACCTCTCACAGAGTTACACACCTCTCACACAGTGTTACACACCTCTCACACAGCATTAAACACCTCTCACACAGTGTTACACACATCTCACACAGTGTTACACACGTCTCACAGAGTTACACACATCTCACACAGTGTTACACACCTCTCACACAGAGTTACACACATCTCACACAGCATTAAACACCTCACACAGTGTTACGCACCTCTCAGACAGCATTAAACACCTCTCACACAGTGTTACGCACCTCTCACACAGTGTTACACACCTCTCACAGAGTTACACACCTCACACAGCATTAAAAACCTCTCACACAGTGTTACACACCTCTCACACAAAGTTACACACCTCTCACACAGCGTGTTACACACCTCTCACACAGAGTTACACACCTCTCACGCAGTGTTACACACCTCTCACGCAGTGTTACACACCTCACACAGTGTTACACACCTCTCACACAGCATTAAACACCTCTCACACAGAGTTACACACCTCGCACACAGTGTTACACACCTCTCACACAGTGTTACACACCTCTCACACAGTGTTACACACCTCTCACACAGCATTAAACACCTCACACAGCATTCAACACCTCTCACAGTGTTACACACCTCTCATACAGTGCTACACACCTCTCACACAGCGTGTTACACACCTCTCACACAGTGCTACACACATCTCACGCAGTGTTACACACCTCTCACACAGTGTTACACACCTCTCACAGCGTTACACACCTCTCACACAGTGTTACACACCTCTCACACAGTGTTACACACCTCTCACATGGCATTAAACACCTCTCACACAGAGTTACACACCTCTCACACAGCGTGTTAGGGCCCTGTCACACTATAGCGTTTCGTACTAGCGTATGCCAGCGTATTAAAAATATCACTCATACGCTGATATACGCTGATATACGCTGATATACGCTGACATACGCTAGGGGTACGTTAGGCATAGGTTGTATACGTTTCAAGCACGGTCGCATTCGGTGGCATACGCTGGCATACGGCGAGGCACCAAAAGTTTTTTAAGCATGCTCAAAAATTTTGTGCGTGTTCGGACGTATGGTTTATACACTAAACATACGATAGGCATACGCTGAATACGCTAGAATTAAGCTAGAGGTACGTTACTCATAGGTCGAGTACGCTGGTCATACGCTGACATACGCTGCCATGAAGGTGTACCGTACAGCTAGCGTATTGATAGCGCATTGATAGCGCATGAGTAACGTACTTCTAACGTATGTCTGACGTATCTGCAACGTATATAGACATCTTGGCGTATGCCTGACGATTGAAAGAAGCAGAGGAACCTCCTGAAGCACTGGGCCAACTCAGGTGCAGGTGCAGTTCCATGGCAAGACAGGATGATTTAGAACAATTGTATAGTTTAAAGTCAAGTGTAAAATGCAGTTTATTATTCTATTCTATGGGTCAGGGGTACTTAAATTACACATCATTTGATGTATTATAAAAGTATGAAAAACACCAGAAATAAGTTTAAAAAACGTTTATTCATATGATCAACTGATCATTAATAATGCCACATGATAATAATGGTAATAATGGTACATAGTAGGGATGCAAATATTAAGGAATTTCCTTAATCGATAGTTGTTAACCTTAACAAAAAATCGTTGATTAATTGATAACATAAAAGCTAAATATAGCTTATGATAGACAGAATACAAAATGCATGTTATATTCCTCAATCAAAGATTCATTGTAACATTTGAGAAACAGGCATTATTGTAGCATAACAAAAATAGAATAGGAAGGCGTGTATAGGCTACAGAAAAGAAATTGCGCTCGGTCTCATCTGTAGCAAGCGAAACCGTTGCTCCGCTAGGCACTTGCAGCATGAACATAATCGCTCTTGAAATTGAAAGGCGACAGTTAAACTAGTAGACCTAGCCTAGAATAGTCAACTTAAAACATAGGCTATTATGTTTTGAATAGGCTCCTCATATGCATACTAGATAGACCTACTTATTTTTATTCAAGAACATTTAAGCATATCTACGTGGTCTGGAGTGAGTCGTGTGCGCAGCCTGTTTATTAGCTCTCGGAATCCCTCACCG
Source organism: Ilyophis sp. 1 JC-2022 (assembly GCA_022702515.1). NCBI lineage: Eukaryota > Metazoa > Chordata > Actinopteri > Anguilliformes > Synaphobranchidae > Ilyophis > Ilyophis sp. 1 JC-2022. Next base: position 16,272 of record JAKUDI010000875.1, on the reverse strand, counting down.
TCAACGGTGCTTATTGCCATCATGTCCTTTTCAACCATGTTGCATACCCTCTGAGTAATAGCCTACAGTTATTAAAGAGTCAATACTTCTTTCCTGGTTGTGGTGGTGTGTTGCGTTCCCCATCCTGAGAACCGAGAATGAGGAAAGGCAGATGGTTATATTGGCACTTTGTCACGTGATAGCGGTACGCTGGACATGCGCAGTTCATACTCTACTCATACGCTAGCCATACGTACATTACGCTAGCCATATGCTGGCGATACGCTACTCATACGCTACTCATAGGTTCAATACGGTAAGTATCCGAAAAATTCTTTATTTTCAACGGCTTTTTGCACGTATGAAAATTATTTCATGAATTTACATCCGCAACTCATACGTTTCTCTCATACGCAATAGTGTGACAGGGCCCTTACACACCTCTCACACAGCAGTAAACACCTCTCACACAAAGTGTTACATACCTCACACACAAAGTGTCACACACCTCTCACACAGTGTGTTACACACATCTCACAGTGCTACACACATCTCACGCAGTGTTACACACCTCTCACACAGTGTTACATACCTCTCACACAGCGTGTTACACACCTCTCATACAGTGTGTTACACACTTCTCACAGTGTTACACACTTCTCACAGTGTTACACACCTCTCATACAGTGTGTTACACACTTCTCACAGTGTTACACACTTCTCACAGTGTTACACACCTCTCACACAGCGTGTTACACACCTCTCATACAGTGTGTTACACACTTCTCACAGTGTTACACACTTCTCACAGTGTTACACACCTCTCACACAGCGTGTTACACACCTTTCACAGTGTTACACACCTCTCAATTAGGCCTATATTGCATCATGAATAGAACAAATGATCAGAAAAGTACACTATTGCATTTCAAGGATGAAGGAAAAACACATTAACCCCTTAGTGCAGATAGTCTATTTTGTCTCGCATGCGAGACAGTTTTACGCAACTGAGACACGCGTTGCTCCTGCAGCCAAACTATTAGTGGAAAACCCAAACGCGGTATTTTAACTTTATTGGTAGACGATTCGCGACGATTTCTGGCCAATGCGTAGTTTCTAAGTGTCACTATCTTTCCGTAGCAAGTCCATTTAACAAGCACTCCCCACGCAGCCTATACCTACCCATGCGTGACATAGTGGGCAATAGCGTCTATGTTGGGAGTTCATAAATATATGTATTCATCATATAGTATCAGAATTCCGTCCAGCAACCAGATAAACCCACCAATAGCCCGACCGTATGCAAATACAGCGGTGCAAATCGCTGCTCAATCAATACCGACATAAACAAGTGAAATCATACAATGCCATTCTACTATCAATATCTGCTATTAAATATGGAATTCGTGTGCAATCCTCCCGTGGATTTAAGCGTAGATATGTCCCTTTCAAGATTCCGTGGTCATTTATTGTCTTGGACAATCCGTTTGAAAAATACACAGCGCATTGGAACACTATTAGACAAACGAAACTAGCTCTGCGTAACCCCCCCTTCCTGATTGCACAGTCGTGACGCTTTCAAATTTATTCTGGTTTGATCGACAATTGTTTTATCCAATAGAAGGCACGACAAGCTTCCCAAAAGTAATTTACATGTGTAATTGAAAGCTTGGATTAACTATTTAAGGGCGAGCGTAACTGCAATACTTGTTATATCACGACAATTTTACGCACACATGCGCAGATGACGCATTTGGTTTGACGCATTTGGTATGACGCATTTGGTATTACGCAATAAAACTGCGCGCAACTTTGAAGAGACTTTTTAGTAGTTTTCACCCGAAGTCGGTTAGAAGAGGACAACAACAGAGATTCTTCTAATCCCTGTCGCATAGATTCTGTGGAAGAGGTGCCTATCAATATGGGGAAGATATCCTCCTCGACATGTAAGTATTACCGCTTGTAATATTTTGATTATATACATTCGTTTTTCCACTGCGTGCTATATTTTCGTTATTTTTGTCTTTGCATCGGTCGTAATAGACCACTGTTAGCCTGCTAATAATGCTGAACATATTTGAAAACACACTTTTTCAGACTCCACCTTGAATAACTACATGTATAAGGCAAATTATATAGTACGTTCTTTCCGTTTATTTTGTATTTTCTATTTGGTTTAGCTATCTCATAGCTTAGAATGTATAGCTGACTGTATTCGGTTGATGACTAGCGATAGCTTCTACGTTGGGAGAAAGTAGCGCTTTCGTGACTTTGCTTCGTAGATTGTGTCTATGACCTTCAATATGCACTTATTGTACGTCGCTTTGGATAAATGCGTCTGCCAAATAACTGTAATGTATTGATACTATTGTGTTCGTGCCGTTCCCGTAGTGGCTCGTGGTGGCCTGCTTTGTTAGAATTCATAGCTTTCACAATGAAATTGAGTATTTTAGCGCTGTTCTGTTTGGTTGCTCAGTCGTACGTTATAAACTCCTCAAAAAAGGTTCGGAAACGTTATTTCGGTCGATTATTCCTCCCCTTTAATAATACCAATTGGTATTGTATTTTATATCGTTGGAAAGCCTGATTAGTCACCTTTACAACGAGGTACAACTTGTAAGGATCGTGCATTCGTGGAATGAGCAACACAGCTAACCGTGTGGGTAGCGGCCCCAAAAAATGTGCCTAAATCCCCTGCAATATTCTTCTGTTGGTATTCACTCTCGTTTTGAGTTGCTTGGTGGACTGGATGATTGCACTCTCCCACAGTAATAAGGAAAAAACAACACATATTGGCCATTTTTACACTTTATTCATTTTACACTGTCAGGGACCTCAGTAGCGTGTGGAAGATCCATACGCAGCCACAACAGCTTGGCACCTCCTCCTCATGCTGGTCACCAGCCTGGTCACACACTGCTGTGGGATGGCATCCCATTCCATCCCACTGGCATACACCTGCCAGCACTTGAAGCTCAAAACGAGAGTGAATACCAACAGAAGAATATTGCAGGGGATTTTGGCACATTTTTTTGGGCCGCTACCCACACGGTTAGCTGTGTTGCTCATTCCACGAATGCATGATCCTTACAAGTTGTACCTCGTTGTAAAGGTGACTAATCAGGCTTTCCAACGATATAAAATACAATACCAATTGGTATTATTAAAGGGGAGGAATAATCGACCGAAATAACGTTTCCAACCTTTTTTTTAGGAGTTTATTTTATGCCTCGATTTGCCGTGAAGCTAGAACATTGGTAGTGTTTTCCGATATTATTTTATTGTATTGTAATTTCTTTGTGCATAATGTACTCTATGGGGTATTAGTATATCCATGGGTGATGCTTTTCACTTAGGGAATGGAAAATATGTATTCAAATGTACTGTGTCCAGATGTGTGCAAGATGAATGTAAAATAAATAAATAAAATAAATAAGCAACAGTTGTGAAACACACTACAGAGTAATGCCATCCTAGAGCACGCAACAAAATATAACATAATGTAGCATACAGAAGAAAGTGTTTACTGAAGTACAAGAGTGAATGATTTCATATTTAGCTGTGTGTACCACAGTGTTATAATGCTTCTGCATTATGTAATTTGTTCCTATAACATGCTTGACCCTCCACCTCTGCCACTCCAGCAGTGCCCTCTACTGTTCAGAGTGAAGCCACTGCAGGACCAGATCCTTACAGCATACCGAAGACCGTGCCATTGATGAGTGCATGTTGCCCACGAAGGCACCGCACAGGATGAAGCAGTTTATGAAGGATAATGGTGAAAAAATGGCACACTTGGCATCAAACACTGAACTGAAACTGTGCAATATCAATGTTTTCATCCATTAAGTGATCGTAAGGTAAAATGTATATGCTTTATAAAGGACAAAAGGCTTTTTAATAATTTCTCGGAGAGGTTTTGGGTAGGTTATTGGACACCTAGATATCCACCCCCCTGTACTGATCCAAAATAATTCCCACATGAAAATGATAAAAAGGTGAGTTAAATGAGTCAAAACGGTTGATTTGCACTGAAATGTATGATTAGTTTCAGATTTACAGCTATTCACATTTTAGCCAATTTGGATAGGTTTGGAGACCCTGGGTACATCAGGCTACACTGCTTACATTTCGTGTCATAGATCTTTAGTAGTTCTGTATATCACCCTGCGATTATTGAATGCTTGTGGACAAGGAGTTTATGATCCAGGAAATGTGTAGTTTTACCTGTTTCACTTATGTAGCTCTCAGTATTTTGAAGAAATATGTTTTGTTATGCTTTTTTTTGAAAAGTTTTGCTTGCATTTCCGGAACTTTATTTTGACTTAAATTATGAAAATAAACAAATCTAAGTTTGTACAAAAAATGGTACACCGGTTTTGTTTCATTTAAGCCATTTACCAAGTTTATGTGATGCTCACACCTGGAGTTATAAAGCCTTAAACAGAGTACCCCCATGATTTACCAAATATGCCATCTGCACTAAGGGGTTAAAACAGTGAAAATGGGTTTAATTGTCCTTTTACATTTACTTTCTCAGGTTTATGTTGTGGACAGATCCTTCTGGTAAATACTGAAATACTGTCTTCAAAGGTCACATGGTCATTTTAAATCTAGTATTTAATCATGATTGCTCTTTAACCCTGGATACAAACTCAGAACAGTATGTCTGATGCAGGGACGTGCAGAGGATATTAGAGGGGCAGGGGCCCAAATTTATAAAAGGGCACGTCGGCGTTTTTTTTGCAAATAATTAAATAAATATATGCCTGGAATGACTACTTTTGCGACACTGTTAAAGGGATATTAAAATGTATGTATTTAAAACAAACCCATGACTGAGGTTGGTTCAAACACTGCCACATGACAGTTCAATAATGATACATGCAAAGACATGAAGTCTATTTCAGTAAATTCTCCTCACATGTTAACCAGCCCAACTCTTACCTAGCCCTCTGACTGACATCCTCACTTGCAGAAGCTCATCTTAATACTGCTGACAAAGATGCACTTCCTCTGGCTGCATGGCTGCCTCTCTCGCCTCCATATTCGTCTCTTATCACCTCTCCAGAGAAGGCATAATTTCTTTTTTAAAAACAGGAAATAAGAATATGCTTATATTGTTTTGTGTACCTGTATACATTTCATATAACAAATAAAACTACTACTACTACTACAACCCCCCCCCCCCCCCCCTAAAGTAAGCCAGCATATAAAATGGTACATATATACAATTTAACCTTACGTATTCATTACAAAATGTTGTTTAAATATGTCGTAGATTGTTTTACAAAACGATTGAAAAATGTATCACCTTCCTAGCCAGTAGGCCTATAGCAACCGATAAAATAAAAGTCTACCCGTATTCGTTCTTGCATTCTCACAATGCTTTGCACTTTTGTGAAAATCCTCATAAGGGCGCTTTACGTTAACATAGAGTTGACTGAGATTAATTCAACAGAGAATAGTAAAGACATATGGAAAATAGCCTTTTTAATTGACCTTCTTAAACGTGTTCAGCTCGTTTCAATTGACAATATAAACGTAGTAACAGGGTGTTCAAAATGTTGCTTTTAAAACGACATTGACAAATATGAAAAGCTAATCAAATGAAATATAGGGTTTTCACACTCAGTCAGTGTGGATTCGTGAAAATAGGTTAAATACGCTACTGCTTTTAACGTTCAAATTATTAACACTTCAACTCATCAAACAATGAATTACATGAAATCCCATTTCAATAATGTAGCCTATTGAAATGTAAAGGATAACAAAAAATAGCCCATTACATTTATACATATATTTATGCTACAGTTAAACATCACATTAAACGCAATTCTCATTCGCCTTTAAGTGCTGTACTGCATCATCATAGCGACGGAGAACTTTAAACCCTGAACGTATTACATTAGCTAACCAGCTATCTAGACAACATTAAAACTGCTGTGGTGCGATTGGACAGTTATTTTAGGTTAAGTGGATGGGACACACAAACTCGACCATATTCCAATGATTATCACATTACTAGCAAAAGTCTAACAATAGCTAGTTTGCACATTTTGAGCTGCTAAATAGTTCAAGCATAGATAGACCCTACTTGCCAAATAGTGTCAAGAAATTCCTAAAGCGCATCAATATCAATATAAAACGAAAATTAACAGTATATTTATACTTTGTTTGGCCACATACCTGATGTCTGCCTCAAAGAAACTCATGAATGACTCACGACTGTTGAGTGCCTATGCATGCAATTTTGTGTGCGTGCGTTCTTTCACCATAGAAAGGCTCGGTGCCCACACAGCGCCCGCCGCTGCGGCAGGAAACCAGGTGGGATGGTAGAGGGCATCGCCCGGGAGCACCAATCTTCTGACCTGATATTTTGATTCAATCAATATATCTGTTCGGCAGGGCAGGCTGTGCGCAAACAAAAATTTATTTATTTATTTTAAAAGAAAAAAGAATAATATATTTTTTTAAACAGAAAAAGGGCACTTTTCTATAGGAGGCCAAACGGCAGGTGCTCAAGCCCCCTTTGAGGTCTGTGTGTGCACGTGCCTGGTCTGATGGGACAGTGGTTTAGTTACTGGATTTTGAGCACAAGATTCCTGCTTTGAATCTCTCTCAGGGACATTTAATCTCACGTGCATTTGCTGGCTCCCATAATCAATGCTTGATGCTATATTTAATTTAAATGCCTTTGTGTACATGTTGTGTTGAGCGCCACGTTGACAGGGTCGCAAAGTCGGAGCCCGGCACGCCCCTAACCCTAAATTGCAGCCGGTAGTGGCGCTCGCTCGCACGCTGGAGGCGATGGCCCTGATGCAGGAGCGGCAAGCCGCTGTACACACCGAGCAGATGGAGGCTCTGCGGGTACAGGCCACCCTCCAGATGGAGGCTCTGCGGGTACAGGCCACCCTCCAGACGGAGGCTCTGCGGGTACAGGCCACCCTCCAGATGGAGGCTCTGCGGGTACAGGCCACCCTCCAGCCGGAGGCTCTGCGGGTACAGGCCACCCTCCAGATGGAGGCTCTGCGGGTACAGGCCACCCTCCAGCCGGAGGCTCTGCGGGTACAGGCCACCCTCCAGACGGAGGCTCTGCGGGTACAGGCCACCCTCCAGACGGAGACGCTGCGGGTACAGGCCACCCTCCAGATGGAGGCTCTGCGGGTACAGGCCACCCTCCAGATGGAGGCTCTGCGGGTACAGGCCACCCTCCAGACGGAGACGCTGCGGCAGCTAGCCGCCATCGGTGGGGCAGGGTCCCGGGATCAGCATTTCCGCCCCAACATGAAGATCCAGCTTCTCAAAACCTTCCTGAACAGTTTTGAGGTGGCCGCGGAGGCGTGTCGGTGGCCCAGCGAGGAGTGGGTAGTGCGCCTCCTGCCCCTTTTAACAGGGGAAGCCCAGCAGGCGGCACATGGATTGCCGGCAGCAGCTACTACGACACCGTCACGAGGGCAATCCTGGATCGCCTGGGCTTCAGCCCCGAAGACCAAAGGCGCCGATTCCGAGAAGCCGCCCTGGCTCCGGGGGACCGGCCCTTTGCGTTCGCCCAGCGGCTCACCGACATGGCCCGACGCTGGTTGCAGCCAGAAATCCAGTCCGCCGCAGGGGTAGTGGAGCAGGTCACGCTGGAGAAATGTGTGGGCGGGCTGCCAGAGGCGACAGCCAACTGGGTTCACTGTCACCGATCCACTAGCCTGGAGCTGGCCGTTATCCTGGCCGAAGACCGTCTGGCCATCGTACCCAGCAGCCCGCCGCAAAAGCCGCCGGAACAGGCCCCCTCCTCGCACTGTCCCTTCTTCCCTTTCCCCTGACCCCGCTACAACCTATCCCCAAATTAACCCCCCCTCTTTTCTCTCTCCCTCTCCAGGCCCAGGCTCTGACCCCGCTACAACCTATCCCCAAATTAACCCCCCCTCTTTTCTCTCTCCCTCTCCAGGCCCAGGCTCAGTGGCGGGAGGGTTCGACCCGCAGAGGGCTCCTCAGCAGTGGTGCCCCCAGAAATCTTTCATTGGGGGGGCCAGATGGGGCCACGGAAAATCTTGGGGTGGCACACCAAAACCAAAAGCCATACCTGAATTTCAGGAATTTTATTATGTTGTTGTAGTATATTGGCTAGCGGAAAACTATGTTAATATGAGAGTTAATGAATCGCATACTGATATACTTTGGTTACTTATTTTACAGTTAATGTTACTAATTATCTGATGTGCACAGACTAATACCAGTACCGTTAACATTTTGAGTTCCACAACAATCCTGTTTTAATTGGTTATGTATATGTATTTACATAGGCGATTCATTGTTCTTCAAATAGGCTAGTAGTTGTCCTTTTCCTTAAAAAGACAAATATACAGCTTTAATTTGAAGGAGTAGCTACATTGATTGTAAGGAACAAAACATTTACTAGGAACAAGCCTACTAGAGTTTAAAAACACCACACAGAGGCCTGCAATGCTTTTCAACACAGCTGTATTTGGCTGTTGCTGTGTGGTTTTGTAAACAAAAATATTATATTATATATGTCCAAAAATGAAAAACAAAACAAAAAAGCATAATCATGGACAACAACATACATTTTATTATAGCCTACTCACAACCTACTCATATCCCTGCTTTATAAGGCTACATTGTTCTCAGCCCGTTTTGTCCAGTTATCATAAGCTAGGCTATGTGTAGCCTATGGTTTTTATATAGTTTTTTTTAAAGGGTTTCCACGTTGTTATGGTTTTGAAAGCTCTGCGTTATGATGGCTATGATGCAGCTTTGGCAAAAACTGGTATGTAGTAACAGCATAGCCTTTTTTAGAAAAAATTTAATTTATTTTCAAAGAGGGCATTTCCCGATATTTCCCTGACTTGTGGCGAGTGGTGATAGATTTACTTTAACAAGTCACTGTAAAGAGATTTTATGACGACGTCACCTCTATTTCGCTAGCTTAGCCTACTTGAACAGTTACAACCTGCATGAGAAGAGTAGCTTACCCATTGAAAGCTGATTGCTTTTTCTTTGTCTCACCGTTTGTTTGGAATCTACACGTATACAACGATGAAATATTATCGTTCTTTGGATGCCCACAACCTTTTTGTTAGTGGCTGATAATATTTTGCACTTCCAAATATAATACTGTAACGTTATAGCACTCAGATTTATCCACATTCCACTACAAACCATTTGCGTATGGTCAAAATGTTTTAGCGTTTCTTACAGCAATATTAGTTAGTCATAAATTGACAATTGGATAACTTATTTGCGCTCAGTCTCCTGGCAGTGCACTGCGCTTAAGCGGCTGGCTGGCTATACATTTGTTATTTTCTTTCACATGCATGGACTATTATGAAAAATATAATTATTGATTTAAATGAATAGTACCTAATGTAAAATATCAGATAGCAGCATATTATGCATATGCGACTCGCGAGGGGGGGCCAGTGGCCCCCCCCTTGGCGGCACCACTGCTCCTCAGGCGTTCGGACCGGGCTTTTGGTGGTGTGGTCAGCTCGGTCACCTGCGCCCTGACTGTCCACTTATGGAAGTGGGGCAGGTGGTCGGGGTTATCGGTGTGAACACCGGGCGTTGTTGGATTCAGGGGCTATGCAGTCCATGATTCGGCAAAGCCTGGTTCGGCCAGAGGCATTGGTGGAGGCACCCTGGGTATCGATTAGGGGCGTGCACGGTGATGTGCACAAATATCCGGTAGTGCCTGTAAAAATGTATTATCAAGGGAAAATTTATATGGTGAAAGCTGCGGTTAGCTCCCGGCTTTCGCACCCCCTGATTTTGGGCATTGATTGGGCGGGGTTTCGTAACATGTGAGGGAAGCTGGAGGAGGTGCGATCCCGACCGGTTGGGACAGGTGAGGTGTGTGCTGTTGACGGTGATGACGCATGGTCAGCCGACACGGTCGAGGGGAAGGCGGACCCTGGGGAGCCTCGGGGGGAGACTCCCCTGGTTCCACAGACGATTTCCCACTCGAACAGTCTCGGGATGACACCTTACGCTTTGCCTATGACCAAGTGATGCGTATTGATGGTCAACAGGTGCGACCTGAGGCAGCTCTCTCTCACCCGTATTTCTCGATTATTAGAGATATAAGAGATATATCGAGTGTGTTGGGATGCTCAAACAGGGGAAGAAAATACCCAGTTGTTGGTACCTAAAAGCCGCCGAGAAATGGTTTTCCAAGCGGCTTATTATAACCCCATGGCGGTACACTTAGGATATGACAAAACACTAAACCGTATAATGGCCCGATTTTATTGGCCGGGCATCTGGGCAGACGTACGTCGGTGGTGTGCGTCTTGTCCAGAATGTCAATTAGTGAAGTCCCCGGCCCCCAAAAGCGCCGTTGCAGCCACTTCCATTAATAGAGGTCCCGTTTGATAGAGTGGCGTTGGACCTCATCGGGGCATTTGAACGGAGCACTCAGGGCTACCGATTCGTACTAGTTCTGGTGGATTATGCGACCCGGTATCCCGAAGCAGTTCCACTGCGCAATATCTCCGCTAAGAGTGTTACGCAGGCACCGTTTCAAATCATCTCCCGCGTCGGAATCCCGAAAGAGATTCTGACAGACCAGGGCACATCATTTATGTCACGGACACCAAACGAACTGTACGCGTTATTGGGCATTCAGTCGATTAAAACCAGCGTGTACCACCCCCAAACGGATGGGCTCGTTGAGCGGTTTAATAGGACTTTGAAGTCGATGATTCGGAAGTTCGTTCATTGGGATAAGTGCTTAGTCCCTTTATTATTTGCAGTGCGGGAGGTTGGTAATAGAGGAGTTGGGCGTAATAGAGGAGTCACACAGTGCCTGGAGTAGCCTCATTGTCCTGGTAGGTAAACCAGATGGGTCTATCCGGTTCTGTGTGGATTACAGAAAAGAGAATGAAGTTTCACGGTTTGATGCCTATCCTATGCCTTGGGTCGACAAACTCTTGGATCGGCTGGGCACGGCTCGTTTTTTCTCGACACTGGATTTGACCAAGGGCTACTGGCAGATTCCCTTGTCGCCAGAGTCCGAGGAAAAATCTATTTCAGACTCTTCCATTCGGGTTATTCGGGGCTCCAGCCACGTTCCAGCGCCTTATGGATCGGGTGCTGTGTGCGCATGTTGCATATGCTGCAGCCTATATTGATGATGTCATCCACAGTAACGACTGGGCGCAGCATGTGCGACATGTGGGGGCGGTACTCGAGTCCTTGAGGCGGGCGGGGCTCACTGCTAACCCGAGGAAGTGTGCGATTGGCAGAGCGGAGGTATGGTATTTGGGGTACCACTTGGACAGGTGCGGCCTCTGGTGGACAAAACCGCAGCGATTGCGACCTGCCCGCGGCCCAAGACGAAAAAAGAGGTGAGGAGGTTCTTGGGGTTGGCCGGTTACTATAGGAGGTTTATTCCTGCGTTTTCGGAGCTGACCAGCCCCTTAACTGATTTAACTCGAAAAGGTGCCTCAGAGTCGGTCCAGTGGACGGGCCGTGCCGGAGGGCATTTGAGCGAGTAAAAGAAGCACTCTGTGGGGAGCCGCTTTTGTTTACACTTAATTTTTCACTCCCTTTCACCCTGCAGACAGACGCGTCGGACAGAGGGCTGGGTCTCTCCCGTTCACCCTGCAGACAGACGCGTCGGACAGAGGGCTGGGTCTCTCCCTTTCACCCTGCAGACAGACGCGTCAGACAGAGGGCTGGGTCTCTCCCTTTCACCCTGCAGACAGACGCGTCGGACAGAGGGCTGGGTCTCTCCCTTTCACCCTGCAGACAGACGCGTCAGACAGAGGGCTGGGGGCCGTGTTGACCCAGGAGGTGGAGGGAGTCGATCGCCCGGTGCTGTACATAAGCCGCAAACTGTCACAGCGGGAGGCGAAGTACAGCACCATAGAGAAGGAATGCCTCGCCATGCGGTGGGCGGTCGGATCCCTCCTGAATTAACTGCTGGGCCGCTCATTCACCGCTCATGCATCTCTCTCTCGCGTGTCATAAATGTAGTCGTTTTTATTTAAATAAACACTTTATTTTAAAGGCAATTGATCGCCCCCATTTTATTTTTAACACTGAGCCAGGACAGTGAATGAAAAGTTTAGTTTTTTGAATAAACATGTTCTGCACTTTGTGGTGTAATTATTGCGGCTGTAAAGCGAACTCATGTCCTGGGCTCTTCACATGTTCTGCACTTTGTGGTGTAATTATTGCGGCTGTAAAGCTAACTCATGTCCTGTGCTCTTCACATGTTCTGCTCTTTGTGGTGTAATTATTGCGGCTGTAAAGCTAACTCATGTCCTGGGCTCTTCACATGTTCTGCACTTTGTGGTGTAATTATTGCGGCTGTAAAGCTAACTCATGTCCTGGGCTCTTCACATGTTCTGCACTTTGTGGTGTAATTATTGCGGCTGTAAAGCTAACTCATGTCCTGGGCTCTTCACATGTTCTGCACTTTGTGGTGTAATTATAGCGGCTGTAAAGCTAACTCATGTCCTGGGCTCTTCACATGTTCTGCACTTTGTGGTGTAATTATTGCAGCTGTAAAGCTAACTCATGTCCTGGGCTCTTCACATGTTCTGCGCTTTGTGGTGTAATTATTGCAGCTGTAAAGCTAACTCATGTCCTGGGCTCTTCACATGTTCTGCACTTTGTGGTGTAATTATTGCAGCTGTAAAGCTAACTCATGTCCTGGGCTCTTCACATGTTCTGCACTTTGTGGTGTAATTATTGCGGCTGTAAAGCTAACTCATGTCCTGGGCTCTTCACATGTTCTTGTTTCTTCACTTGCACGTCTAATCAGAAAATAATCCGCGCTTATTTTGTCAAGGCTGAGAAAACATTCCTCTTGGACTTTATAACAGAAAAATATGGATTAACAAAAATCGGTATAACGGTTATAACAAAGAATATGACAGAATGTAACAGGCTAATATTGTTACAGGAAATAACAGAATATTTACCATCATGTCAATTCGCACAGGGTTGCTATAACCTGTGGTTATTTATACAGGGCATTTAACAGTTGGTAAAATACGCCGGAATCTTTACTGGCGCGGGTGCGCAGTCCGCAAAAGTTACTGACATGCCAGATTTGGACGGGACTAAAATAACGGAGATACTCCGGTAATAATTACATTACCCAACATCCCCGTAAAACTTATCCTGTCGCAATAAGGCTTGAGCGTTAATGTGCCTTATTTTGTTAAGAAATAAATGATGGTAAGTTCACCACTGTTATAGTAAATAAATTGAAAACACTTTCATATTTCGCATTAATTTTTTCCCCTGCTGTACCGATAATGTACCGAACCGTTAAATCATAAACATTGAAGTGTTCATTAATTTTTCACTTTCACCTTCAAGAGTTCATTTTTATAAATACATTTTTTTGTAGACTATTTCTTAATTTTTTATCATCTATCACCACCACCTCCCCATTCAGGTGCAAAAATGTTATCTTGCCTAGAACGCCATAATGGTTTAGCCCGGCGCAATTTTGAAAGTGTGAATGTTATAAATAAGAACAATGTTCTCTGTTAGATTTGTTTGCTAAACTCATTTCTGTACTCTAATGGACACACAGAAGCAATGAGAGAAAACTCTTACTGTGCTGCTCTCTCTCCAGTGAGGCGCTGAGATCCTTCTGCTCCATGTTCCTCAGGATGTGGAGTGTGATCTTCAGAGACCTCTCACTGCCACAGGTCTCCAGCATCTTCTCCACTATGTACAGAGCCTCAGGATCCTGCTGCTCGCTCACACTGCATTCTGGGTAATACTGACTCAGATGGCTCTGAAACTGTTTCAACTTTTCATCCTTCTTCAGCTTCATCAGAGTGCGCAGGAGAGACTGAAATAAACACATGAAGAGATGTGCTGTATCAGAGTGTGTAATGAACACATGAGGAGGTGTGCTGTATCAGTGTGTAATAAACACATGAAGAGGTGTGCTGTATCAGAGTGTGTAATAAACACATGAAGAGGTGTGCTGTATCAGTGTGTAATAAACACATGAAGAGGTGTGCTGTATCAGAGTGTGTAATAAACACATGAAGAGGTGTGCTGTATCAGAGTGTGTAATAAACACATGAAGAGGTGTGCTGTATCAGAGTGATATAAAAACATGAAGAGGTGTGTTGTATCAGAGTGTGTAATAAACACATGAAGAGGTGTGCTGTATCAGAGTGTAATAAACACATGAAGAGGTGTGCTGTATCAGAGTGTAATAAACACATGAAGAGGTGTGCTGTATCAGAGTGTGTAATAAACACATGAAGAGGTGTGCTGTATCAGAGTGTAATAAACACATGAAGAGGTGTGCTGTATCAGAGTGTGTAATAAACATGAAGAGATGTGCTGTATCAGAGTGTAATAAACACATGAAGAGGTGTGCTGTATCAGAGTGTGAAATAAACACATGAAGAGGTGTGCTGTATCAGAGTGTGTTATAAACACATGAAGAGGTGTGCTGTATCAGAGTGTGTAATAAACACATGAAGAGGTGTGCTGTATCAGAGTGTGTTATAAACACATGAAGAGGTGTGCTGTATCAGTGTGTAATAAACACATGAAGAGGTGTGCTGTATCAGTGTGTAATAAACACATGAAGAGGTGTGCTGTATCAGAGTGTAATAAACACATGAAGAGGTGTGCTGTATCAGAGTGTGTAATAAACACATGAAGAGGTGTGCTGTATCAGAGTGTGTAATAAACACATGAAGAGGTGTGCTGTATCAGAGTGTGTTATAAACACATGAAGAGGTGTGCTGTATCAGAGTGTGTAATAAACACATGAAGAGGAGTGCTGTATCAGAGTGTGTAATAAACACATGAAGAGGTGTGCTGTATCAGAGTGTGTAATAAACACATGAAGAGGTGTGCTGTATCAGAGTGTGTAATAAACACATGAAGAGGAGTGCTGTATCAGTGTGTAATAAACACATGAAGAGGTGTGCTGTATCAGAGTGTGTTATAAACACATGAAGAGGTGTGCTGTATCAGAGTGTGTAATAAACACATGAAGAGGTGTGCTGTATCAGAGTGTGTTATAAACACATGAAGAGGTGTGCTGTATCAGAGTGTGTTATAAACACATGAAGAGGTGTGCTGTATCAGAGTGTGTAATAAACACATGAAGAGGTGTGCTGTATCAGAGTGTGTTATAAACACATGAAGAGGTGTGCTGTATCAGTGTGTAATAAACACATGAAGAGGTGTGCTGTATCAGTGTGTAATAAACACATGAAGAGGTGTGCTGTATCAGAGTGTAATAAACACATGAAGAGGTGTGCTGTATCAGAGTGTGTAATAAACACATGAAGAGGTGTGCTGTATCAGAGTGTGTAATAAACACATGAAGAGGTGTGCTGTATCAGAGTGTGTTATAAACACATGAAGAGGTGTGCTGTATCAGAGTGTGTAATAAACACATGAAGAGGAGTGCTGTATCAGAGTGTGTAATAAACACATGAAGAGGTGTGCTGTATCAGAGTGTGTAATAAACACATGAAGATGTGTGCTGTATCAGAGTGTGTAATAAACACATGAAGAGGTGTGCTGTATCAGAGTGTAATAAACACATGAAGAGGTGTGCTGTATCAGAGTGTGTAATAAACACATGAAGAGGTGTGCTGTATCAGTGTGTAATAAACACATGAAGAGGTGTGCTGTATCAGAGTGTGTAATAAACACATTAAGAGGTGTGCTGTATCAGAGTGTGTAATAAACACATGAAGAGGTGTGCTGTATCAGAGTGTGTAATAAACACATGAAGAGGTGTGCTGTATCAGAGTATGAAATAAACACATGAAGAGGTGTGCTGTATCAGAGTGTAATAAACACATGAAGAGATGTGCTGTATCAGAGTGATATAAAAACATGAAGAGGTGTGTTGTATCAGAGTGTGTAATAAACACATGAAGAGGTGTGCTGTATCAGAGTGTAATAAACACATGAAGAGGTGTGCTGTATCAGAGTGTAATAAACACATGAAGAGGTGTGCTGTATCAGAGTGTGTAATAAACACATGAAGAGGTGTGCTGTATCAGAGTGTAATAAACACATGAAGAGGTGTGCTGTATCAGAGTGTGTAATAAACATGAAGAGATGTGCTGTATCAGAGTGTAATAAACACATGAAGAGGTGTGCTGTATCAGAGTGTGAAATAAACACATGAAGAGGTGTGCTGTATCAGAGTGTGTAATAAACACATGAAGAGGTGTGCTGTATCAGAGTGTGTTATAAACACATGAAGAGGTGTGCTGTATCAGAGTGTGTAATAAACACATGAAGAGGTGTGCTGTATCAGAGTGA